>PITA01004343.1:0-20823 GCA_004023965.1 Spilogale gracilis
AAAAAAAAAAAAAAAAGTAGCAAGCCTAAATAAATCATCTGTGATCCTTCCTGTGATTCTAGATCATATTCCTAACTATAACACATATTACTTGAATTATTTTCCTATTTGTGTTTCTCTCAATAATATGAATAATCATGACAGTGATATACAAATAACTACATTTTGATGGCATTTTATTTGTATTTCCCCCCATGGAGTGTTTGGAGGGTGGTTTGAGAAAATTGCAAGTGGTTGAATGAAGATACCAGCACAGTAAAAATAAAAGAACAATTTCACCTAGAAAATTGATATGTCCAGTTGATATACATATCACAACAGAAACTCTGACAAGAATCATATTATTGGGGTGGGCTTATTTCAAATTATAACAGAAGAAAATATGCACAAAAATATGCACAAAAAATATATGTCTCCTCATTTTTTTCAACATCATGTGGGATCAAAGAAATAAATCATAGTTTTGAGAAATGTCCTCCTGTATATGGAGGATGGACCAGTTACAGAAAACTCTTTACAATAGCATAAGTAAGTTATTAATTTATTTATACAAAAGTTAGATAAGGCTTAGACATTAAAGCAACAGGAAGCTTGCGGATATGATGCCCAAGATTGAAGCAACTCTATTCATTTTCCCTGTTAACGTGTGGCTTTCAAATCATAGAGAGAATACGGTTGTTGTAACTGCAGCTTTGGGTCTCAGATAAAGGGTAAAAGAGAAAAGAAAAGGAAAGGTGTTATTTCCTCATAAAAATGTTATATTTTATTATTTATTTTTATTTTTTTTAAAAATGTCCTACCCGAGCATTTTCACCTATTCTTCACTAGCTAGATCTCTTTTACATGATCACCATATTAGCAAGGAATATGAGAAGGCAGCTATATTAGCTTTCTAGCCATAATGGTAAAAACTAAATTTAAAAAAAAGAGGGAGAAAGGTTGTTAATGGCTTTATGGTAACAAACTGATCCTGTCTTCCAAAGAGATATTGTCAGAAATACATTAAACTTCTCCTGTTCCATCACTACGGCCATTTAATACCCTTTAAATGTAAACACTGACTACAGATTTCCTATTTCTCATTTTAAACAGAATCATAACAGAGAAATGTATCAAGGATTTGTTCTTTTTTGTTTCCACATTTTCAGAGCCAGTGTACTTTTACATTCTCCACAGATAAGAAGAGAGAATAGCTCTTAGCTAAAATGATTAAAATGACAGTAACTTAAGGAAACTGTGATGTGTGTGTGTATTTGTGTGTGTGTTAGTAACACTATAGTTTTTTCCTGAATAAAGTCTAGTCCATGAATATTTATTCTGAGATGAAATTAGCTACTGACTACTTATACAATTTGCACATCTTACTATTAGTTTCCAATTAAAACTGGTTGCACACAGAATCCTGGATTTGTATTAAAAATATTAAAGTTTCATCATTCAAGTGAGTCTGCATTGAGTTTTTATTTTTTTACAATTTCATTACATAAGAAATCAAATACTCCTTTTCAAGTAGTTTGAATTTCTTGAACTTGGCTTTATTATTTATAGATGAAAGAGAATTCTTTGCCTATTTCTCTATTTGATTTTTTGGGGGAGAAAATGTGTTTGCTTAAAGACTCTGGGCTATGTTGCATCCTTAATGAAATCAATAGTTTTGTGCAGAGATCCAGAATGGGTCAGAGTCCTACCTACATATTTAAGTTGTGAACATTTTCTTCTGCAGAAACCTGGGGTCAGTGTAGCTACCTGGTTTGTAAAAGATCTCCATGCAAGTTCTTAAACATGATTATTTTTCATCTGGCTGAGACATTTCCCGAATATTAGCAGAAATAACTCATTCACTCACTTGTAATAAAAATGTCAAGGTAAGTATTGTCAAGAAAAAGAGCACTATTAGCATTAGCATGTTCCAATTGCTCTGAAACTGCCTCTGAAAATACGTGCAAATTGCAAAAAGAAAAAAAGGCAAACATCTTCATTATCCTTTACAGACTTAGAATTAATATTAACTCAAGACTGAATTCAATTAGAAATAGCCAGCATTCATCTTTTCATCATATTCATTCAAAGGGCTGTGATTGGTTACACATATTATATTTGATGGTTCCAGAGGTTGTATCTGAATTTTTTAGACAAAACTTTATACATGTTCAATTATAGAGTAAATATAGTTTTTCTTCCAGATTGAGAGTGATAAAATTATTGCTAATTTTATATGGAAAACCAATCACTAATTACTGTGTGTGTGTGGGGGGGGGTAATGTGCCTTGATTATATTTAAAATTGATTTTTAAAAAATTAAGCCCTCCTATTATTATTTCTCAAGGAAACTTGAAGAGCTCTGTTAAGAGAAGTTTGATATGTGACTGGCCATACTTCAAAATGATTTTAAGTTTAATTTCATTTTAGATGGCAATTCAAATGACAGTACTTGATTGCTTCAGAAACTAGGCAAATAGACATTACCTGAAACCTTTGCTAGTATCGCAACTCTTTCTGACTTAAGTATTTCAATCTAACTACTCTCTTTGTCATAATGAACACATACATATCTTTTTAATAAAATAAGCAGGACTTCACTGTAACTAGCTCTTCCCTGAGAATACTGTTTTCTTCTGTTGCTAGAAGTCATAGGGCTGCATGTGTAGATGGGTCAGGTTGAAAGGCAGGATCTTAGGACTTGTGTTCTTATAGATACATACCAGGGCAATTTCTTACTCTTATTTAAGCTTCTTGGAACATACAAACAAATTCTACTTTTAAAGTTATGTCATTTGACTATATCGTCATCCACTTATGATTTCATCTTGTCATGTACAGCTTTCTGGGTTATTTTCTTGTATTTGTTCAAAATTTTACATAGCAAGTATGAACTAAACTGTCTTCACTTCTAGGGTCTCACAAATACATTAGCATCCCACTCATTCTTCTTTCTCCTCTTAGTGAAATGTATATCCAAGTAGGCAAACTATTCATTCATCTGCCCCAGGAATTATGTGTGATCTTGAAGAAAACTTACGTGTCATCTTCCCTGTGAAGCCAATTCTTATTACAGAAGATTTAAATTGCTGTCCTTTTAATTGTTTTACTTCTTTGTATTTTTATCTCTCTTGGTGCTCTCTTCTATTATTGTATTTATCACTCTATACTGTAATGTTATCCTTTTCCTAGCATCTTTAATATATCTTGTACTACTTAAGGGGAAGAAATGAGTCTTATTCAACCATTTTCCCTCAGATGCAGCAAAGAATATATTTAGTAAATTCTTGTACAATGGTAGAAAAAATAAACCAATGGATGTTCCAATTAATTAATTACTCTTCATTTTTTGGTAAAATGATAATAAACTCTGTTAATAAAATGCACAAATACAACATGCAAATCCAAAAAAAATTATTCCTCTTACTAAAAATTTCCCATTTGCAAAAACCAGTATAAAGATTTACAAAAACATATAAAACTTCAAAAATTAGCCAAATTGGTCAGAGCACTTCATCCGTACAAGAAGATCTCTAAAAGGGATACTGACTGCAATTTTATTGAAAAATCTCAGAAACTTGTCCATACCATCATCCTCCAAATCCAAATATAATATAATATGCCAGGTCTCATTTTTAAGTAAATGATGAATTAATAAAGAATATAAACTATAGGGTGCCTGGGTGGCTCAGAGGGTTAAGCCTCTGCCTTCAGCTCAGGTCATGATCCTGGAGACCTGGGATCAAGCCCCACATCGGGCTTCCGGCTCGGCGGGAAGCCTGCTTCTTCCTCTCTCAGTCCCTCTGCTTGCGTTCCCTCTTTTGCTGTGTTTCTCTCTGTCAAATAAATAAATAAAATCTTAAAAAAAGAATATGAACTATAATTTTCTACTGATATTTGAGCCTTAAACATTAACAGAATCAGCATTCATTTGCCTAAACTCTCAATTTCTCCACTGCAAAAATGAGCATATTGTTTCTTGTCACTAATTTTCCACATGCATTATAGTTAACAGATATCAAAATAAAATCTTCCCTATGGTTTTAAATGTGTAAAATGAATGCATTTTAAGTTATAAATAAGAATAAATAAATAAATTAGAAAAAAAAACCTTGCAAATTGACACAAATAATAAATTATCAACTTACAGTGTACATGAGGAGGCTGCCTAGATGTTAGTTTCCATTATAAAAAATACAATTTTACAGTGACACAGTTTGTGGGACAACAGGAGTTACTATTTATCATTGAATTGGGTTACATGGGACCATAGAGGGCTACAGAGCATTACAAAATTTGGACACTTAAACACTAAATATAAATGATAAAGGATTATTAATTATAAAAGACTAAAAGTACTAGCAAAATATTAGATATAAAATTACTCCTCTTGGAAGATATGGGAAACGTTTTATATCAGCTTTTTTTTTTTTTTTAAGTAGAAACAACTCTTGCTGATGTAAATAAAATCAGGAATATAAGGAAGAAAGAGTGAGGATGCTTTTTTGGCCCATGTAACTAAACTGTAGGAGAGACAATGCAGCAGCTGAGGTTCAAAAACATCTCAGTCCAGGACCTTAATTACTGACTTTCATACCATTTTTGACTATTCAGCATCTTCTTGCTGTTTGTTATTCTCTCAGACCATCTTTCACCATGTGAGTATAAACATATGATAAAACAGCTCAGACTATTACATCATGCAACTTCACCCCAAAAAGGTACTGGATCCTTCTTTTCTGTTTTGATTCAAAATTAATAAACATTGGCTTAGTTTACAAACAATGGGGTTTCTGCACAGGGTTGAAAGGAGTCTCTGGGATCCTGACATACGTATATTTTCATCTGTTAGTGTTGGTGAGAATGTTTAGCCACCATCAACTCATGTGAAGAGAAGCACTAGATTTTATATGAATTGAGACAACATATAATTTGCAATCAACCTGTTCATTCAATCACTGCATCAATTTCCTCATACAAGACATCAGCACAATAAAAATGTAAAATTACTAAGGCTAATTGCCATTATAAAAGGGACATGCTTATCAGGAAGCTTGTGAAATAATTAGAATTCAAAATATAAATACAGTACTGCCATTGTTATCATTCATTTGTAATTAAAAGGCAGAAGGAAAAGCAATAAAACTGTGAAAGACTTCATATACGCAATAATGCTTGATCTGTTTTTTAAGGGGCAGGAGGGAATAGTACTTAAATGCTAAACCTCAATTTACATTAGAAGTACTATCCTACTGTAAAGCACAACTATTTTATGCTCTCTGAATCTTAGTTTCCTCACCAGTAATGTGGATAATAAAAGCTGCCTCAATGGATTTTTGAGCATTAAAAACACCAAATGAAAAGTATTTAATACAATATTGGCAAATTGTGTAAGGTTTAAGAAGTAGATATTTTATTAGTAGGGGATTACTTCATGTATAAAATGAAAAAAAAAAAAAAGAAAGAAAAGAAGAGAAATAGTTTGCTTGTCATGACTAAATGCCCTGGTTGTTGCAATGCTGAAATGAAATAGCCCTTACAAATGACCTTTGTAGAATATAAAGTACTATAAATACTAGGTAGGATATATAGTTATAAAATGTCTATGCAAACATGATGGTAGTTTAACTCAATTTTTGCAAGCTTTTCTCTTTTCCATGTATATTTTAATATTTATCTTGCAATAAATGTTCTGTACATTTGTATGGCAAAGGCAGACTTGGCAACTTTTTATAAGATTTTGAAATATTTTGTTTTCCATAATAGAATCAATATTTACCCATAGGGCCAAATTAATCATGAATTACTGCTGACTTTGGAAACAAAAAAAGTTAGATCCTGTTTTAAAATGAATCAACTCAACTCTGTTCTTGAAACTGCAGGTTTTTCCAACTTAACTATCCTGTTTCATAAAACACGTCTGTTAAAATATTAATGTTGAACTTCGAAGTTCATTCGTGTTGACAAATAGCAAAGCCCAATTCCATTTCACCTAGGAATTTCAGTTAATTAAACACCAGTTGATCCATTTTATGTTTCTATGATGTTTCATAGTCACAAAAATGTAAGAAACATTTTATGGCAAATGTTGGATGTTACATATTACAAAAAAATTGAAATTTTTTGTTCTACTTTAGGAAATTAGGTGTTAGATTACAGCTTTCAAACTACTCATTTAACCAATGATTTCTATTTAAACAATTAATAATAGTCATACAGGACCAAAACATAGCTGTCAAAAAAGCATATTTATAAAAAGTCAATATAAGGAGTCATATAAAAGAATTTACTTTGGGATCTTTCTGGTTCAGTAGAACTATCAGAGGACCAGAAATCTAAAGGTACTTCTCTATTATCAGATTTACTATTTGCTATCTATACAATGTAAGACCCTCTCTGCTAATTTACTCTCTCTATATCTCAATTTTTTCATCTGTAAAAATGATATAATTGAATTGGATGGTGTTTATGAGTTCTTCGTGTTCTAAAATATACATATTTATGAAACATATATTTAATTTTTGTTATACTGAAAGACTATTTACCACTACCCTCTTTTGGTTTAGAAAACTATCCCTACATTTTAATAATGCAAAAATATAAATGGAATTATAAAATAAAAAGGATAATATTTTACATACTTCTGAATAAAGGCAAAAATAATAAAAACACATTTTTAAGAAAAAGGACTATATGGCAGAGTAATTAATATATTACCAAACCCAGAATAATACATGTATAGAATCCATAAACAATTTATTGTTTTTCAGTCTTGTTCATTTCCTTTCAGTAGCGAAAAACAAATAACATAATTATACATTTATATTTTACTGTACTTTTATAATACTAAAGGAAAGATAACATAAGCACAATGTAAATTCTTATTGTCTTTATCCATTAATGGATATGTCAATGTGTCATTGAGCAAAGCAAAAATGTGTCAATGCCTCATTAGGATTAGAGATACCTATATCTTATCATGCAGTAGAATAAAGATTTTGCATTTGTTGAGAAAACTCTTCTAAGTGATTCAAATATCAGTAAATAGAGGGGGACTTCTACTTGAAAATTTAACTACATCCCCAAAGCTGAGGAAAACATGGTGCATCTAATTAAGCGGTGTCCCAAACTCTCATACCTCTATTACCTGTCACCATATATCTACTGTTCATAAAAAAAAATATTTGAGGAGATTCTTTAAAGAAATCATAGGTGCTGAAAATAGTAATTTTCTTTTCATCATGGAAGGGACTATGTACTTCCCCTCACCTTTTTTCTCAACCTAAGCTAGCGGGTCCTCGGAAGCAACTCATAGATATTGAAGTTGCCATATGAGAAACAATTTCATTGAACAACTCCCTAGATATGAACATAACTATAACAATCCACATGCCCCTTTGATGGGTGTGGAGACATGAAACTGGAATTTATTTCTCACCCGAGAAAGCATGATATCAGGAAGTCACTCATGATAGAAAGGCAATACAAGGAGAGTAACCAGTTAGCCAACTTGCATGTCTACTATTTAGTAGGTGGAAGGCTGCATTTTACTTATATAGAAAAAAAAAAAAAAGAAGAAGAAGAAGAAGGAAGATGGCCACACTGAAATCATTATAAATGAATCTGCCAGCTGGTATGGGGAAATCCCTCCTGAAAGGGGCTATAATGGAAATTCCAGTGGCAGGAATGAAGAGGTGGGTTTTAAGAGGTCTTCTGAAGATTATAATATTACTTATCGCACTAGTGAAGTAAAAAGAAATTGTATGTGTACTTTTCTTCCATCTCCCTTCTCTAGCCCTGGGGAAGAGGTATTTCCCTGGGGGAGAAGTGGACCAAGGAAATGGAAAGAAGAGATCACACTGCTGCAACCTCAGCCACCCCCACAACTGCTAGTCTTCATGCCACAGGTCAGGCCTCAGATCAGCCAATCTGAGGACTTACAAGTCCTCAGGAGCTTGTAAGAGGACCTGAGTAAAGTTTTGATATGTGTTCATAGATACTTTATTTTTACAGTGCCAAGTACTAAGAAGTTACTGGACCAGCTTGAGACGTTACTGCGTCAAAGATTATTGAGGCAATGAAGTATGTTTAATGTAATGATAGGGGAAAATACTGTTCGCTGATTATAATCTACCAAATGCAGTATCTAAAATATATATAATCATCAAAACAAACCTATGAGAGAAGCATTGCTTTCCTCATTTTCAAATAATAAGACTCAGATCTATCAATTGTTGGAGCTTAACCAAAACTTAAAATCCATGTTTGCTAATTGTCAAACTCCTTGTTATATTCTACCACTTATTTATTAGTTTAAATTACATTTCTATTTTTAAATAATGAAGCACTTCTTCATTTTGACCTTTCAGAGATAACTCTTTCTTGCTGTACTTAGACACCCTAAATTTTCACTATAATGCAAAATTAAAGCATAATTTTCATCTCATTATTTTAATTTTGTTTACATATTTTTGACAACATCAAGTGGAAGCTCAGAGAACTAACTTTCTACATGGGTTTAGTAATGTCAAATCATGTTAATACAGATGTATTTGAAAGTAACTCCTCACTTTAATTCTTGTTTTCCAGCAGAATCAGTCTTCTGACTGACTCATGCATATGCTTGTATTATTCCTGTCTTTGACTTCGTTTGACTGCTTCCTTTCCTGATAACAATTTCACCCTTCCTGTTCTAAAGGTACACAATTTTAAGAACCAAACCAAATTTTCCAACCCAACTGGGCTTAGCTTGACTCATTTTTGTCAGTGTTCTAGTTTGGACCTTAAGAAGCCAGCTTTTGAAATAAATGTGAAAGAAATATCTAAACCATTATTAAAACATGATCACATAATCACATACACCCACTTACACCAATTCATTTACGAGACAAACATATTTCATTATTGTTATGTTGCTTTATAGTGCAAATTTAGGGTGTCTAAGTACAGCAAGAAAGAGTTATCTCAGAAAGATCAAAATAAATAAGTGCTTTATGATTTAAAAATATAAATGTAATTTAAAGCATTAAAATATTACAAGATGCATTGTGTGAAAATTTTACAAATAGAAATAGGGAACATAAAATAATTAGTCTTCTTAGAGATAAATAAAAATCTCTATCAGATGGCCACAATCATGGAACAATTTTTTAGATAAATTTTCTTTTGTCCATATCTCTAAAATAAGGTACTTTTAGATCACATATATGTGTATATACATGTATAACTATAGTAATTCAGAGATAGTAATTAATGACTAATTAGTGCTAATTACTGATTAATAACTGAAAAATGTAGACCATACACATGAAAAACACAAAAGTATATACCAAAATAATATCTTGAGAGAAATATCGTAATTAATGCTGGCAACTCTTCATATGGTGGATTGTTTTTATCCTTAAATATGCTAGATTTAAAATAAAATCTTTCTAATTAGTTGCTCCAACTGGACAAAGTGACTATAGTAATGGATACATTTATCTCTTAATTTGATCACATGATATTATTAGTAAAAGAATGTTGAAGGTAGTCATTATAT
This sequence comes from Spilogale gracilis, assembly GCA_004023965.1. Taxonomy (NCBI): domain Eukaryota; kingdom Metazoa; phylum Chordata; class Mammalia; order Carnivora; family Mephitidae; genus Spilogale; species Spilogale gracilis. Next base: position 9,521 of record PITA01004343.1, read on the forward strand.
TATCTTGGTTGTGGATTTAATCCCCAAAACACTTTATCTAGGCTTCTTAAATTTACTCAACAATAGCACAAAATCCTTGTCCTGAATCTATCATATTATGTTGTTTGCTTGATTTTCTTTGTGCTTTTGGAGGCCCACAGAAACTCCTGCTAAGGTACTAATAAAAGTGCAAAGAAAAAGAGACAGAGACACAGACACTGAGATCCCAAAAGAAATTAACAGCCCTCTTATTGCTAATTAAAAGCTTTTTGCTTTCTCTCCACATGGCCAGTCCAGCTGCTTCACATTCTATCCCTGCAAAGGAAACACATAAATTCAAAGACAATATTGAGAGCAGCACCTGGTTCTGGGTGCACCTGCCGTGATGAAGGTATATTTCATACTGTCAGTAAATTAACATTTTCAGGGGCCCCCAAAGATACGTTTTTTCCTCATTCAACTTCTTCCACTATCCCCGGTGGTAAAGAATTCTAGTTTTGCTTCTATTTTCGATACTAAATATATCACATTGTTGTTTGCTTCACTGATGCAGACACCTGCCTCCTGCTGTAAATGCTGTGTTCCAGCTCTAAAAGATTTCCCCAGGGCTTCCCATTCAAGTATTGGCTTGTAACTATGGCTTAATATCATGTCAAAATCTCTTAAGGAAGATACAGCCTGTCAAGTCATTTCAAGATTGAACCTTCATCTACTGAGATTCTGAAAAGGACTTCGAGTGTTTGAAGCATGAGCAGGCAAATAAAAGGCTAACAAGTCATTTGTAAAGATAATAGCTACCAGCATGCATTTTCCTTTCCCTCCCCCTTTCCATTAAATGTTGATAAAGAAAAAGTGAGCAGACGACAGAACCCCAGTCTTCGTTATTTATAAACAGGTCAGAGGAAACTTAAAACTGTAGTGTTTCAGACAAGGAAGGCAAAAATATCTCCAACACTGTGAGGGTTCAAGCATTCTGAAACATGGATAAGACATCAGTTTTCTGAAGGAAATACTTCTAAAGGTTCAAGATCAAGGTGCTTCTGCTAAAATGTGTAATTAAAAAAATATTCATTACATCATGTGCCCTGAGCACAGAGTGTTATACATAACTGATAAATTATTGAACACTGCATCTGAAACTAATGATGTACTATAAGTTGGCTAGTTGAATTTAAATTAAAAGAAAAAATATTCACTGTATTAGAAAAAAAATAAACTACATCCACTTCTAATCTCATTGTTGACTTGGGGATAGTTTGGTTTGAGGAGTAGCAAATTCTTTACAAGTGGGGAAGAGTATCAGCAAATCTTAAGGATTTTGGTAGATAGGAAGTTCTACATATTTACATGCAGGTTTTCAGTTCTATATATTTGAGTTAATTCAGTTTACACAAATCACATTAGCAACAGGTGAGTTATTTTAATCTTTGTCTTCTTGGGAATTCAAAATTTTCAAAATAGAGACTAAAAAGCTGGTGCCTATTAATTTAATCATCTATGTCATTGCAGAGAACTAAAATGTGAAGGACATTTAAAAAATATTTTTGGTGTGTACTCATAAAGGCATTTTAAAAATTGATCTTGCTATTGTAAGATTATTTCTTCTTCTTCCTCATATGAGGTACAGCTTCGTAGGCTGGGTGCCCTGAGTTTGAAATCCCCCTCTATTTTCTATACTTGATTACCTATGAAAGCAAGAGTGACTGATTAGGTACCATGGTAAAATATATATATCTTTTCTTCAAAAATGTTCTTCCTAAAGGTAAAGAAAGAAAAAATTTTCTTTGTAAAAACAAAATAATTGGCCCATTTAAAAAGTCCATTAACTCGCTTTGGAATTATAAGGGGTTTACCAACCTTCATAAATAGAACTATATTTTAAAGGGAAGGAAGCCTAGCAGCACCTAGACTGTGCATTTAGATCTTGCTAGCAGTTTCTCTTTCCTTTTAATATAGTCACCTCCTTTATTTAATCCATAGTTATTTTAAACAAAAGAGAGTAGGTAATTGTGTTTGTGTATTTTGGAATTTGTTACTTATTATGTAGGAAGAAAGGCAAGACCATCTTAGGAGTCTAGCTATAATATAACAGTTTATTCTCAAATACTAATGATCTCTCTGATTTTTGGAATCTATTTTAGGCTTAAAATAAGAGTTTAAATAGTTGTTTATATCATTCAATGCTTATATTACAAATGCGTCCAAAACCTTACTATAGTGAGCCTATTTCAAAATTCATGTGATGCTCAACACCCACTCATCATCAGGGAAATACAAATAAAAAAACTACAATGAAATATTGTCTCACACCTGTTGGAATGGCTAACATTAACAACATACGATACAACAGATGTTGGCAAGGATGAAGAGAAAGGGAGCCCTCTTGCACTGTTGGTGGAAATGCATACTGGTGCAACCACTCTGGAAAACAGCATAGGGATTCTTCAAAAAGTTAAAATTATAACTACCCTAGGATCCAGCAATTGTATTACATACTTAACTAAAGAATACAAAAATACTAATTCAAAGGGTTATATCCATCCATCCTGATGTTTATAGCAGTATTATCTACCATGGCCAAATTATGGAAGCAGCCCAAATGTCTACCATCTGATGAATGGATAGAGAAGATGTGGTTTGTGTACACACACACACACGGAATATTACTCAACCATCAAAAAGAATGGACTCTTGCCATTTGCAATGACATGGATGGAACTAGAGAGTACTATGCTAAATGAAATAACTCAGTCAGAGAAAAATAAATGCCACATGACTTCACTTCCATGTGGATTTTAGGAAACAAAACAGATGAACATAGGGGAAGGGAAGAAAAAATAACATAAGATAAAAACAGAGAGAGAGGCAAATCATGAGACGCTTAACTGTAGGAAACAAACTGAGGGATGCTGAAGGGGAGGTGGGTGGGGTGATGGGGTAATTGAGTGATGGGCATTAATGAGGACACTTGATGTAATGAGCACTTGATGTTATATGCAACTGATGAATCACTGAATTCTATCCTTGTAAGAACTAAACTGAATTTAAATTAAAAAAAATAAGTTCTTGTCAAACTTGTATCCTTTGATTTTCATTTTAAAACTTAATATGATTTCACTTAGATGTGGATTCTAAAAAACAAATAAAAAAATAAAACAAAACCTATTCATAGATACAGAAAACAAACTATTGGTTACCAGAGTGGGAAGGATTTGGGGTGCAGGCAAAATAGGTAAAGGAGATCAAGAGGTACAAAATTCCAGTTATAGGTATATCATGGAGAGGTAATGTGCAGCTTGGGAGATATAGTCAATAATGCTGTAAGAACTTAGAATGATGGCAGATGGTAACTGAATTTATCATGGGGATCATCTAGTAAAGTATACAAATATTGAATCACTATGATGTACACCTAAAACTAATAGGACATTGTATGTCAATTATACTTCAATTAAAAAAATAAAAAACTTAACAGGAATTTCTTCAGTCCTAGATTTGTGAAAGTTGTTTTGAGAGTAATCTCCTCTCCATGCATTTGCTTGCCAGGAGACAGATACCTGAACCAAAAGAAGCACATCAGGTAATTTTGCTTTTGACTGACCAGCAGCAATTTCTCATGGGATTGTCCACTAATAAATTTTCATCACCTTCTGGAAGAACTCTTGCTTCTATATGATGATGATGATGATGATGATGATGATGATGATGATGATGATGATGATATTTGTGTTTCTAAATGGCCTAACCTTTGGACAATTTCAGATTGTAGTGGCTATTTGGGGGAACTTATGACAAGATTATTCATTTGAGAGGTAGTTATCATAGAACAAAAAGCAACACAGATGAATTCTATTTCTTACCTAAGAGAACGTGAGATACCTCAACCTAGTATACACCTTTCCATTTCCAGATTCAGGCAATAATAAGAACCCACATTCTAATACTACATTCATGAAGGGATTGTCAAAGACAAGCTTCTTGATTAAACTATTTCTGTCTTTTGAAATGTGTAAGACCTATACACATAAAATCTTTTTCTCTCATTGCTAATAATTAGCCTTTTTACAATGGTAATTACATGTTATTTTTATTTGTGGAACTGGCTTCCTCTAATTTCTCTTCTTTTTTTCTTTCTCTCATTCTTCTCTGGGAAACATTAATAAATTAATTAATACAAATACAATTCCTCCCAATATGTTTTCTGAAAGTTACATTTTAAAGTTCTCAACCTAGCTCAATATTGATGAATCATGAAATTTGTTCAAGATAATTCATGAAATACAACAGTATATATGGTTATAATTAATCCACACTACACCCTCTGAATACTTTCAATCTGATTATTGAGTTTCCACATATTACCTGTTATGGTTTGTGAAATTCCCTTTGGAGGTGATTATAAAACTAACAGCCAAAAGGAAGAACCACTGGAATATCTCACTTTTACTACAAAGACATATGATTTATTTCCAATGTAACTGGTCCTAAATGCATTATCTTAAGCAGAATTCTTATAATGGTTTTAAACAACTCAGGTCTAAGTATGGACTCTCTCTCAGTGGCCTTCAAAATAAGAATTAGATTCATGACAGAAAAGTCTATCAGTCCCAACTCACAGAGCAACAGAGCAAGATTTTCTTATATCGGAGAGTGATGTCTGTCATCAATACAGTTCCTGAAAAGACCCAGGGAGCATTTAGACCAGTCAGTTTCCCCCTCAGGAAAGTAGAGTTTTTAATAAGTTAATTCAAGAATTAAAAAAAATCAACCTAAGCCTCAATTTGAGACTCCCTTTTTATAAAGGAAGCATGACATATGAAACAAATTGCCAAAGATCAAAGGCTATGCAGTAGGTATTCGACAAATAAATGCTAATATTCCATAAATAACCTCAGTGAAGTTTCTAAAATTTAAACCTACATTTTCTAAGTTCCAGTCTGTTCCTTGCCTACTACACTTTGTCCAGTTTTAGTTCCAATTTTTGACACTTGCCTGAATGCTCAGTGAATGGTCACTGAGCAAGAGTAGGCCAAGTTCTGTTCCAGATCTTAAATCTGATATTATCTGATATATGCAACACAATGTACAAACCCTGTTTCTCTACCGCCTAATTCTGTAACTAGTACATTGTGTATTTGTAATTTAGATTCTATTAGCATATTAGAATTTTGCCTGAATGAGTAAGGGAAGATAGTGTTTTCTGGGTATGTGTGTATATATGTGTGTCCATGTGTGTCTCTGTATGTATATTTATATACTCTTTATACTCACTTTCCTTATGGAATGAATCTATATATTATATTTATGTATACATATTCATATATTATACATCTATGAATACATACATGTTTAAATACATACATATGTAAGTAAAATATAGGTATATAGATATATACATTATAGATTCATACAAAATATATATTTATATATAAATATATGGTTATCTAAATATATATTTACATATAAATAAACTGTAGATCCTTAAACAATGTATATTTGGGTTTAATTGGGTGAAAATTATATGAGGATGCATTTTAAAATTCACCAAACAGTAGCAGATTATAATACAAACAATAAAGCCTTGATTTGATGTGGTAATAAATCTTCTCAAGAAAGATACTTTATCTTTTTTTAAAGATCTTATTTATTTATTTGACAGAGAGAAACTCAGCTAGAGAGGGAACCCAAGCCCACGGAGTGAGAGAGGGAGAAGCAGGCTTCCCACCCAGCAGGGAGTCCGATGCAGGGCCTGGTCCTGGGACTCCGAGATCATGACCTGAGCTGAAGGCAGATGCTTAACAACTGGGCCACTCAGGCTCTCCAAAATACGTTATCTTAAGCAAATTCTTATAATGGTTTTAGACTATCCAGGTATAAGCATGGTATTTTGATATAGAACTTTGGGATCTGATAGGGCCCCATCTAGTTTTTAATAATTTGGATATGATTTGTCATTGAAGTCAACTTTTGTCTTTTTCATATGTGCTACAAGAGACACAGAGAAGGCATCCGAGAAAAATTCTGAATTATGGGCAAGGAGAAAATAAGAAAGGAGATGGGAATGCAACAAATCAAGCTTGTAAAAGACACTCCTGACTTTATTGATTCCTAGATTCTATTCTAGATTGAAAAATATTATTTTCTTTTCTCTAGATCATATTTTATTTAGTAAGAGCTTATTGTTTCTTTCCTTCCAATTTTTCCTCACAAGATCTTTTGAAATTTATTATTTCAAAAGAATATATCTCTTCTCTTCCTTCTCCTCCCTCTAGACAGTACCTCACATTCCTTTGTAGTATTATAGTTTTTGTAAGAGAGAACATAAATATTTTTTCATCCTCCTGCTTCCCTAGTCAGTAATGGGGAACTCATAATCCAGTCTGAAATATTCATTCCAGTACTATACATATATGTATGTATATATGTATATGTATGCATATATATGTATACATATATACAAACATGTATATATACAAACAACACCATAATATTACTAAAATGAGTATTGATATAGGGTTTAGTTATCTAGTTTATGTTTATTTTACTGACAAGAAGGATTTAATTTTACTTATAACCTACCAATTAGTAAAAATATCTAGAAAGTATACTGAGATATACTTGATATATCACCACAGGTATGGGATTTCTGGGGTCTCGAAACCATTATTAGTACATTTATATTCATATAAATACTGTTCTTAATTATTTTCCCCCAGTGAATTCTGTCAACAGAGCCTATTTATATTGTAGTTTAGGATCCCATAATAATTATGTGCACATGGTATTTAGTAGCATTGATTGTCCATTTACGTTCTGTAAAGAAAAACAAAAGGAAACTATGTATGTTAGAGTTGCATACTATATATAACTATATACACTATATATATAATCTTTTTATTGAGAACTTTTATATTTCATTCAGATCATACATTTTTGTTATTACTTTTTGTTATTTTTTCTCTTCTTTTCCCTTAACAGAATCTTCTACTTTTAGTTCTATTGACACCACAGAGTCCTGATTATTACTGGCTTTCAGTCACATTATTATTGCTGAACCATTTATTATTTATCATTTAAAATAGTTTATTCTTCAGGACACCTGGGTGACTCAGATGGTTAAGTGGCTGCCTTTGGTTCAGACCATGATCTCCAGGTCGTGGGATCCAGCATTAATCAAGCTGTCTGCTCAGCAGGGAGTCTGCTTCTCCCTTCCTCTATACCTCTACCCCTACCTCATACTTGCTCTCCTTCTCTCAAGTGAATAAATAAAATCTTTTTTAAAATAGTTTCTTTTTCCTTGAGGTACTTCTAGTAATATTCATAAAGGTTATTTTAAGGAACCTCAGGTGACTGCTGACTTACCTGGATTTTATTTCTGGAATTCAATAGCTACTTTAATTATACCATTTCGGGTAGGGAACTTTTATCAAAGTACTACTTGTTGAAATGTAAAGGACTCAACAAAGTATTCAGAAGAACAATTTACAGGGATTTTCAGTTCACTGTATTCATATCATCTACATCCATCACTCACTCTCCTGATCTACCACCACATAACTCCACTGGTTTGGGAGGTGGATAATATAGACCCACAACTCTGCACTACCCCAAAACATCTTTTCCCTAGGGTACCAGTGCTTATTTGTTCTCTGATAACCTATCACTCTAACCTATAAGATGTTCTGATTAGTTAGAACTATAAATATAGAGAACAAATTGATAGCTGCCAAAGGGGAGGAGGGTAGTGGGTTAAGCAAAATGGGTGAAGGGGAGTGGAAGATTTAGGCCTCCAGTTATGGAATGAATGAGTCACAGAAATAAAAAAGCAAAGCATAAGGAATATAGTCAATTATATTGTTAACAGCAATGTAATGGGACAGAGAGGTGGCACTATACTAGGAGTGAACATAGCTTAATGTACAAATCTGTCAAGTCACTAAATTATACATTTGAAACTAATGTGACATTGTGTGTCAGCTATACTTATATAAGTATAAAGAAAATAATAAGAAAAAAGGGACATATAGACCAATGGAACAGAATCAAGAGTCCAAAAATAAACCCATGCATGTGCGGTCAACTAATACTTGACAAGACAGTCAAGAATACTCAATGGAGAAAGGGCAGTCTCTTCAATAAATGCTGCTGGGAAAACTGGATATATAAATACAAAAGAATGAAACTGGACCCCTATCTTATACCACTCACAAAAGTTAACTTGAAATGGATTAAAAACTTAAAGGTAACACCCAATATCATAAAGCTCCTAGAAGAAAACATAGAGAAAATTGTCCCTGACATTGGTCTTGGCAATGAATTTTTTAGATATGACACCAAAAATACAAACACAAAAATTTTAAAAAAAGTAGTAAGTTGGACTACATCAAACTAACAAGTTTCTGCACAGTGAAAGAAACAGTCAACAAAACAAAAAGGCAATATACAGGATGGGAGAAAATTGCAAACCATATATCTGATAAAGGGTTAACCTACAAAATATATAAGGAACTCATACAACTCAAAAAAAGAATCTGATTAAAAACTGGGAAAATAGACATTTTTCTAGAGATGGCATAAAATGGCCAACAAATATGTAAAAAGGTGCTCAACATCACTCATCATCAGGAAAATGCAAATCAAGACCACAATGAGACATCATCTTGTACCTGTTGGCATAGCTCTCATCAAAGAAATAAGAAATAAAAAAAAAAAATACTGACAAGGATGTGGAGAAAATGGAACCCTGGTACACTCTTGTTGTGAATGTAAATTGGTACAGCCACTATGGAAAAGGGTAAAAAAGTTCTTCAAAATATAAACTCGTTCTTCAAAAATAAAATGAGGTATCTATACACCCATGTTCACTGCAACATTATTCATAGTGGCAAGACTGATAGACACAAATCTAAGTGTCTATATCAATGGATGAATAATGAAAAGATGATACACGTAAGTATATACTATATATATGTTGAATATTAGTTTTAGAGAAACAAATGGTAATAAGGATACAATGATAATATACTATATAATCTACCATAATTAATGATAAAATAATAATAATAAACTACTAGCTTAACAAGGATGACAGGTATTTTGGAAAAATATAAGAAGCATGTTTGTGTATGTTTGGGATGAGAAAGGATAGCAGAGCTAAAGTCTTGTGTCCCACTGCACAAAGTGAATATATAAGAATAAAATGGAGGAGCACCTGGGTGGTTCAGATGGTTAAGTGTCTGGCTCTTGGTCTTGGTTCGGTTATGATCTCAGGGTCATGGGATCAAGGCCTAGTAGGGCTCTGGGCTCAGTGGGGAGTCTGCTTAAGGATCCTCTCTCTCGGGGCACCTGGGTGGCTCAGTTGGTTAAGCAACTGCCTTCGGCTCAGGTCATGATCCCAGAGACCTGGGATCGAGTCCCACATCGGGCTCCCTGCTCGGCGGGAAGCCTGCTTCTCCCTCTCTCACTCCCCCTGCTTGTGTTCCCTCTCTGGCTGTGTTTCTCTCTGTCAAGTAAATAAAATCTTAAAAAAAAAAAAAAGGATTTTCTCTCTCTCTCTCTCTCTCCCTCTCTCTCTCTCCCTCTTCTCCTCCCCAACTCATGTTCTTGCTCTCTCTCTCTAAAATAAATAAATCTTTTAAAAAGGACAACTTTCTCTTCATAGGAGGCTCCTATGAGTTCAACAACAGTACCATATTATTGAAGACATATAATTAAAATTGCTAACAGCCATGTAAAAGATTATTAATCAAAAATTATTGTCTGTATTTTCTTTATATTAAGAAGGCAGAATTGAAAGCACACTGGAAAATTTAATCCCAGGTTTTATAGTTTACCCAAATACTGCAATTACCAAGAGTCTATTTTAATATCAAATAAACCAGGAGCCATAAAAAGTTAATATTTAAATCCTTATAGAAGCCATGTACATAAATAAAAAGAGGTATGCATACATGAGCTCCATTGTTAAGAAAAATAAGCATATCACATTAACTACCCTAAATAATCTTTGATAGTTTACATTATGAAGAAAATCCCTTATTTTGATACTTCTCTGTAAATAGCCTTACAGAGAAGCCTTACAGAGGCTAATCAAGCACCTGCCTGCCCACTAAGGTGAACATCTCAGTGTCTCTGTGATTCTCTCTGCAACTGTAGCTCTAAAACAAGGTAGGTAATGACAGAGATTTACATGCATATACACATGTGCATGTGATAGCAATGACTAGATAATGACTATGTGAACTTGAACTCTAACATTCTATTATTTGTGATAAGATTATGTATTTTATAAGTTTACATTTTTGTTTATATTTTTGACAGCTTTGCTAATGTCATGCTGTATTGTTTGTTATATTTGTTCTTCACAAATACATGTTTTATACGTAAAAATGAATAACAAATATGAATGCAAGTGCTAATTCAACAAATATTAGCTGAGGTTGTAAAGCATAATGGCTCTTTATTATCTATCTATCATCATTATGTATCATAGGCAAATATAAATCTTTTTCTGCCTGTAGCTGAATATAAGTACAAAAACATTTCTTCAACTGGAAAATGTATTATGTAAGTTTTTGGTTCATTTTTGTTTTCTTTTCCCCTTATTCTCAGTCATTCTATTACTGAATTTTTCTTCACAAATATTGTCTAAATTATCTGTTTTGACCATGGGTGTGGCATAACTCCTTCCTGGTGGCTAAGCAGAACAATTCTGCCTTTCTTAAAAATAGTCATGAAAAAATAGAAAGGGAAATCAGAGAATCGATTCTGTTTACTATAGCACCAAAAACTATAAGATACTTAGGAATAAACCTAACCAAAGGAGTCAAGGATCTGTACTCGAGGAACTACAGAACACTCATGAAAGAAATTGAAGAAGACACAAAAAGATGGAAGAGCATTCCATGCTCATGGATCGGAAAAATAAACATTGTCAAAATGTCTATATTGCCCAGAGCAATCTATACTTTCAATCAAAAGTCCAATCAAAAGTCCACGAACATTCTTCAAAACATTAGAACAAACAATCCTAAAATTTATATGGAACCAAAAAAGACAACAAATCACTAAGGAATTGCTGAAGAAGAAAAGCAAAGCTGGGGGCATCTCATTACCTGACTTCAGGCTTTATTACAAAGCTGTGATTACCAAGACAGCATGGTACTGGCACAAAAACAGAAATAGACCAATGGAACAGAGTGGAGAGCCCACATATGGACCCACAAATCTATGGTCAAATCATCTTTGACAAAGCAGGAAAAAATATCCAGTGGATAAAGGACAGTCTCTTCAATAAATGGTGCTGGGAAAATTGGACAGCTATG
>PITA01004343.1:20923-125064 GCA_004023965.1 Spilogale gracilis
AGGAGACAAAAGCGAAAATGAACTTCTGGGACTTCATCAAAATAAAAAGCTTCTGTACAGCAAAGGAAACAATCAACAAAACAAAGAGGCAACCCACAGAATGGGAGAAGATATTTGCAAATGACACTACAGACAAAGGGCTGGTATCCAAGATCTATAAAGAACTACTCAAACTCAACATCCAAAAAGAAGATGAACATATCAAAAAATGGGCAAGAGACATGAAGAGGCACTTCTCCATAGAAGATATATAAACGGCTAACAGACACATGAAAAAATGTTCAGTGTCACTAACTATCAGGGAAATTCAAATCAAAACCAGACTGAGATACCACCTTACACCAGTCAGAATGGCCAAAATTAACAAGACAGGAAACAAGTGTTGGAGAGGCTGTAGAGAAAGGGGACTCCTCTTACACTGTTGGTGGGAATGTAAACTGGTGCAGCCGCTTTGGAAAACAGTGTGGAGATTCCTTAAAAAATTAAAGATAGAGCTACCCTATGATCCTGCAATTGCACTACTGGGCATTTACCCCAAAGATACAGATGTAGTGAAAAGAAGGGCCATATGTACACCAATGTTCATCGCAGCAATGGCCACAATCACCAAACTGTGGAAAGAGCCAAGGTGCCCATCAACAGATGAATGGATAAAGAAAAGTGATACATATATAGAATGGAATATTATGTCTCCATCAGAAAGGATGAGTATCCAACTTTTGTAGCAACATGGACTGAACTGGAAGAGATTATGCTGAGTGAAATAAGCCAAGAAGAGAAAGTCAAGTATCGCATGGTTTCACTTACTTGCGGTGCATGAGGGGTAACCTGGAGGACAGTAGGAGAAGGAAAGTAAATGGGAACTAGGGTAATCCAGGGAGAGAAATGAAACAACAGAGACTTTGGACACAGAAACACACTGAGGGACTTGGAGGGAGGGGATGGAGGGATGGGAGAGCCTGGTGGTGGGTACTGGGGACACCTAAAGCGTGGAGCACTGGGTGTGGGGAATGGGGAATGAATCTTGGAACACCGGAAAAAAAAAATTTAAGTAACAACAACAAAAAAAATAGTCACTAAAAATGAAACCTTCTGCGTAATTGTCTAATGATAGTTGCATTGTTAAAGTTGAAAATGTTATGATAACTTTAAAAGAAAAGTGAGGGAGCTTACATAAAACAGTGTGTTTTAGAGTTGAACTGCTTTCTTGCAAAATCTATTATAAATCCCTAAAGGCCAAATTGCCTTTACTTGAATTCAAATGTATTTGAGGTAAAAATGCAAAAAAAAATCCCTCAATAGAAAAATATATGTGATTAAAATATACCTCACAGAAGCACAGATAAATTATTTTTACTTTTTTATACTTTCTATTTATTTACTCATGTGATTTAATTTGGTACATTTATAGATAAGCAAATACTTATTAGCTATATACCCTTTTAAATAGGCTTTTGATCATATTTAACACTATATAACTGGATTTTACTAGCCATAGAAACTAAAGTTGTATAAATTATCCAATAGAAGGTTGGGGCTTTTTTTGGGGTTTTTTTGGCCAATTTAAGGCAAAATGTAAAACACGTTCCTGTTGTCTTCAACATTAAATCTACATTCCCCTATCTAATTTTACAGAAATCCCCAAATAAGTTTACAAATAAGTCTTAATACCATACTCTACTTCAATATTGCAACTCAGATTGCAATACTGTGTCATGCAATCCTATGCCATGATCCCTTAAAACTTATATGCTTATTATAACCTTTTATTCTTGACAAATACTTACAGAGAAGGTTTCCACTACTGTGGAATTTATAATCTAATAGGGATGTTCAGCTACTACAGAAACACACAGGCAAGATAATTTTAGATAAGGATAACTTCTATGAAGAAAATTAAGTTAGTAATGTGGTAAAAAAATTATATGAGGTCAGGGTTGGTGAGGATTCTTTTTGATAATGGTCTGGATTATTCTTTCATAAAAGATGCTGAAATGATATCTGAATGATTTCAAGGTGCTTATATTAAGATCTGAAAGAAAAGCTTTCAAGGGCAACAGAAGAGGTTAAGTCTTATATCTTATTCAAGCTATACTTCCCACATGGTAAGTGGAAATTTACTGTGATTAAACATAGAAGGCCAGAGGGAACCCTATATGAAAGGAAGTCAGAAGCACAAGAAGAGGCTGCTCATGTGAAGTATTGTATTGCACAGTAAAGGCAGACGCCTTTACATCAGAAATAAAGAAAAGTCCTGGAGAACAACCTAATCTGACTTAAGTTTTTGTAAAGATTATCCTGGCACCAAAAAAGAAACAAGGAAGGACACAGGAGGGAAGAGATAGAAGATTACAGCAAGTTATGAGTGCAAGTAGAAGAGAAGCAAAAATCTATGAGTTTTCCAAGTGGAAAATAACATGTCTTGAATTAGATGACAGTAGGGGAGAGAGTGAGGACGTGAACATGTTATAGATATACATGTTTAGATGTACAGTCAGAAGAAATGGCTTTAGGACTACAAGTGAAAGAAAAGTGGATGGGAGAAAGCCAAGATTTTTGGCCTGACATATTGGATCAGTAGTTGTGCAATTCACTCACATTTAGGAACATAACTAGAGGTGTTAAAGGTTAAATATGGGATTTAACTAGACCCTGGAGACCACTCCAGTCATTTTTGAAGATGATATTTTAAAAACCACATTCATGGCACTTATATTCATAGCTCTTTATTAATTAATTTAGGAAAGGATTACAGTTAAAGATAGGAACTCAAAGATCAAATTGTGCAGTCCCTTGAATATCACATGAATTTGTTGGAAAGGTGCCAGCAGTTGACACTGAGTTAGGAGAGACGCCAAAAGGAAACACATGAACTAGTTAAAAACAAAATTTTAAGGGCGCCTAGGTGGCTCAGTGGGTTAAAGCCTTTGCCTTCAGCTCAGGTCATGATCTCAGCGTGCTGGGATTGAGGCCCGCATTGGGCTCTCTGCTCAGCAGGGAGCCTGCTTGCTAGTCTCTGCCTGCCTCTCTGCCTACTTGTGATCTCTCTCTCTCTGTCAAATAAATAAATAAAATCTTTAAAAAAATTTTTTTAAGAAGACTGTAGTAGTGAATTGTATAAATGCTTTTGTGGAAGCCAGTAAAATAAAGACTAAAAAGGAATTACTAATTTGACACTACCTTCTTTCTTGTTAGAAAAGATCTCACAATCCTTTACCTCATAAATTTGTTGAAGAAAAAATTTTTCTTAGGTTAGAAATGAATTGTCAAATTTTATTTTTTTTACATAAGTACGTAGACAAAAAAAAACAAGATAGAGCTTCTCAATTTATCTCTTTAAAATATGAGGTTGGGCCATTTATGTAAGATACAGTTACTGAAAAAAGACAATGAAATCTTAAGTACCAAGTTAATTATCACTATATCAGTCTGTTCATTGAAACTTTGGTAATTAATTGAATTGCCTACAACAAACAATCTAAGAAATCGAACTTCTATTAACAATCATACTGTGAGTAAATTCAATCACCAGTAACAATTACATAAAGGAAGCTTTTCAGTAGTTAGAGCCTCAGGACAAAGATTATATTACATAGATGATAAAATAAAACTTCAATAGTTTAAAGAAGAAAAAAAGCTTATTTTTAGCAATATTATGTACATACAATGTTGAAAATCTTTCAGTAGTCACCAAGAAAATTTGCATAAATTAAATATTTTTTTAATGCACAGTTAAGATTGATTTTTTTTTTAAAGTCCAAAAGCTAGGGAGAGAGGGGGAAGTAGGGAAAGATGGAGAGAGAGAATGAAAGATAGTAAGAATGTTCAGATGATGCTGACTGTATGGCCCTTCATGAAAATGCTTGTTGATTTCAATAGCAAAGAGGCTGAAATTATAGTCAAGAAGAAAGAGGAGATCAAGCTTTGTATGAATGGTAGAGTATTAGACCTGAGACTCTAACTAAAGCATGAACTGGGATCTCTGAAAAACTGTACTTCAGAACATTATATAGAAGAAAATGTCTCCCTAAATGGCAAAAAGAGATAAAAATCAAGCTCTTCTTCCCTTCCCAAGACTTCCTTTAAAGAAAAATAGAGACTTCCATGAATATATACATCTATATTTACACCATCCCCCCCACACACACACACATACAGGTAACACAGGCCTGAAACGGAATTTAAAGCTAATCTATCTGCATTGTTGGAGATAACTTAACTTGAAAACTTAATATGATGGATTTCTAGAATGGTAGAGAGCAAGATACTAAGTTGAAATATTAATATTCTGGGGTTCCTGGTGGGTAAGTTGCTTAAGTATTCGACTCCTAGTTTCAGCTCACGTCATGATCTCAGGGATGGAGCCCACCATTGGGCTCCACACTCAGCAGGGAGTGTGCTTAAAGATTCTCCCTCTGCCCCTCCCCCCCACTCATGCTCTTTCTCACACACTGTCTCTCTCACAAATAAATAAATCTTTTTTAAAAAAGAGATACCAATATCCTTTTTATGGGCAAGAACTTAGATTAAAAAGCAAGAACTCCTTCCTATATGTAAAAACTCAGAAAACACTAACTCAAAAATTCCAAATTACTGCATACATGAGGAAACAAAGAGTCATCACAAGATGACTTACCAAAATAAGAAAAGAAATATCAGATACTCATATTCTAGATAAAGCTAACATGTTAACATAGAATAAATGCATCAAAGTTAGAGTTTGAAGGTATGGTATTAATTGGGAAGGGAGTACAAATATTAATTTCAGAGATTAATCAGTAGGCATACTAGCATTTTAAAGACAACCATTTAAGAATTATTGAATATATAGACACAGATGTACATAGATATTCCAAACAGTAGAAGGCTATGAAATTATATTTATTTATTTATTTTTAAAGATTTTATTTATTTGACAGAGAGAAACACAGCTAGAGAGGGGACACAAGCAGGGGGAGTGAGACAGCGAGAAGTAGGCTTCCTGGTGAACCTGATGCGGGGCTCCAGGATCATAACCTGAGCCAAAGGCAGATGCTTAATAACTAAGCCATCCAGGTGCCCCTGAAATTATTGTTAAAAATAAAATTGAACCAAACCAAAACAAGACAGTATAGATGAAAATCACTGTAAAAATAAGGTAATGAGCATGTAAAAAGTTACAAGGAAATAAAAATCTAAGCGCATCAGTATCACAATATAAGAAAATGATATAAGTGTGCTAAAAATATGCTAGACATGCCAATAAAAAACATGACCTAGGGCCTATACTTTGGCCATGTTAGACTGTACACTCTTAAAATACAATGTGATCCTTCACTTACCCCCAAACTAAGGGAAATTTCTAAAAGTGACTCAGGGAAAGGTGCAATGACCTAAATTAGGACAGAAAATAGTTAATAGTACATAATGCAAAAGTAGTGTGGCCTGAAAAGCAAATGATAGGACATGCATTGACATCTCAAGCCTGAAGTTTAATCTGCTGCAAAGTGGAGGATGATATGGACCTTAACACATGGCTTAGATCTTGGATGTTTGGCTGTGAATAGGATATTGGCAACTGGCAGAATCCAGTGGAAATTCACCCTGGAGGAAAGTTTTCCCAATTAAAGCCTTCCAAATAGTGAAAGAATATAAAAATATGATATTTTAATAAAATATTACAAAGCAAGGAACAGTAGAAGAATAACAAGGAAATAAGCCACATGAGTTAGAATTCACAAAGACAAAATCAACAACAGAAACCAAATAACTCTGATATTGCAAATAAGAGAGCCAGAAAACAACAGTTTGAAGTGTTTAAAGTAATAAGATGTGGGGGGAAATGAGCAAGAAAAATGAAACTTAACAAAATTGCCAAACTGACTTAGAGAGGTATCTAAATAGAAATGTTTTAAAGAAGAATAAATTTGTTAAAATTTATTTACAGGTAGTTAAACAGCAGACCAGATCCTGCTAAAAGGATATTAGTAAAACAGAAAGCACATCTGAGGAAATTATCCTACAGGAAAATTTATATAACAGTCAAAAACCTGCAGATCATAATAACATACAGCATAGTTTTAGTAAATCTCCCAGAACTAGAACTAAAGAAAACGTAGAAAAGGCAATATTTGCAGAAAAGTGATCAAAAATTTTCCATAACTCATGAATACATGAATCATAAATATAGAAGGCATAATTTATCAAACACAAAATATAAAGATATCTGCAGACAGAGTATTGTAGTAAAGTTTGGGTGCTTCATAGACAAAAATAAGTTCTTTACAGATAAAAATAAGCTCTTACCAGAAGTCAAGGATTTCAAAAAAAGTTCTACAAAGTAGTAATATTTATTCTATAAACAGAATTCTCACAAGTAACAATGGAAGCTATAAGAATAACAGTACTCTCACATTGCTGAAAGGAAACAATAGACAATCCAGAATCCAGAATTTTCTCTTAGAAAAATAAATATTTGTGTGTGAAATAAGGATATTTATGTACAAACAGAAACATAAATGATGATTAAGAAGC
Organism: Spilogale gracilis; assembly: GCA_004023965.1. Lineage (NCBI taxonomy): Eukaryota > Metazoa > Chordata > Mammalia > Carnivora > Mephitidae > Spilogale > Spilogale gracilis. Next base: position 27,437 of record PITA01004343.1, read on the forward strand.
ATTTATTAAATGAATTTCTAAAAGATGTGCTTCACTGAAGAAACAAATTGAACCTAGAAATAGTTTTGACATAAAAGAAAAATTGTGAGCAAAGAAATTAATAAACATGTAAGCAATTCCAAAAGATCAGTGTGCAAAAAAAAAATCAGTGTGCATACAATAAATATATTAACAATTTATTAGGTTAAAAGAGATGTGATATATAAATTAGATGAAAACAATATGCAAATTAATATGTAAATTGAAAAGCATATATTTTCTTAAAAGTGCATTTTATTTTGAGGTACTTTTATACTTCTTAAAAGTATTTTACTGGCATCTACTTCTTTATTCCTTCTACTTGGCAGTAAGTCTGAAAGTAGATATGTAAATTAGGATGCAGTTTTTACAATTCTCCCTTCTTCATTTTCAGGAAAACATTAAAATATTAATTGATTTCAGACTTTGTTAAAAGTACAATATAAAATAAAAGTGAGTCATTAAAAAGAAAATGTGAGAATAATTGGAATCATTAAAAACAGTAGGATATTAAAAATGAAGAATACAAAAACAAAAATAATAGAAATAGCAGTAGAAACAGAAGGCACAAGAGACTACAAATAAGTGCAAATTTATTAATTATAATTATTGGTAAAGTGAATAAAGTCACTCTTCAAAAACAGAGACAAATAACAACAAAAATTCCACCTCATTGTACTTTAAAAGAGACACAATTACAGCAAAAGGGTCCAGCCACATTTGTTAAAAATAGGAATGAGAAAATATATGTGAATAAAATATACATATAAAAAATAACAGTGACTTAAAAAAAGGTATTGTTAGGAAAATCATGCCCTTCATAATATCAAAAGTTTCAATACAACAAAAATAATATTATTTTGAATTTGCATGTACCTAATATGAACGGTTTTGTTAACGTGTTATTGGGTTTGGTTTGCTAGTATTTTATTGAGAATTTTTGCACCTATGTTCATCAGAGATATTGGCCTATAGTTCTTTTTTTTTTTTAATGGTGTCTTTATCTGGTTTTAGTAGGGGGGTAATACTGTCATCATAGAATGAATTTGGAAGTTTTCCTTTCTTTTCTATTTTTTGGAATAGTTTGAGAAGAATGGGTAATAACTCCTCTTCAAATTGTTGGGTAGAATTTACCTATGAAGCCATCTGGTCCTGGACTTTTGTTTGTTGAGAGTTTTTTAATAATGATTCAGTATTTTTGCTGGTTATTGGTTTGTTCAAGTTTTCTATTTCTTCTTGTTTCAGTTTTGTTAGTTTATATTTTCTAGGGATTTATTCATTTCCTCTGGATTGTCCAATTTGTTGGCATATACTTTTTCATAGTATTCTCTTATAAATGTATTTATATTTTCATGGTTGTTATTTCACTTTTTTCCATGTGTGACTTTATTTATTTGGGTCCTTTCTCTTTTCTTTTTGGTTAAGTCTGATTAGAGGTTTATCAGTTTTATTAATTATTTCAAAGAATAAGCTCTTGGTTTCATTCATCTGTTCTACTGGGTTTTTTGTTTGTTTGTTTCAATTTCATTTACTTCTGTTCTAATCTTTGCTATTTCCTTCCTTCTGCTGGATTTAGGCTTTGTTTGCCATTCCTTTTCTAGCTCCCTTAGGTATAAGGTTAGGTTATTTGAGATTTTTCTTTCTTCTTAAGATAGGCCTGTATTGCTATATACTTCCCTCTTAGAACCACTTTTGCTGAATCCCCACTTCCCTCTTAGAACCACTTTTGCTGAATCCCAAAGGTTTTGGACTATTGTGTTTTCATGTATATTTTTTTTATTTCTTCTTTGACTTCTTAGTTGGCTCATTCATTGTTTAGTAGCAAGTTTAACCTCCATGTAGTTGTGGTCTTTCCAGACTTTTTCTTATGATTAATTTCTAGTATTATAGCATTGTGGTCAGAAATAGTGGAAAGCACACTGGTTCACCACTTGGAAAATAGTATGGAGGTGACTCAAAAAGTTAAAAATAGAATTACCATGTGACCCAGTTATTCTACAACTGAATACTTACACAAAGAATACAAAAACACTAATTCAAAAAGACATATGTGCCCCTATGTTTATTGCAGCATTATTTACAAGAGGCAAATTATAGAAGCAGTTGAAATGTCCATGGATAGATGAGTGGATAAAGAAGAGATTTTATATATATATATATATATGTATATAAATTTTATATATATATGTATATACATATATATATATATAAAATGGTATGTACTCAGACATAAAAAAGAATGAAATCTTACCATTTGCAACAATATGGATGGATCTAGAGATGTTAAGCAAAATAAGTCAGAGAATGATAAATACCTTATGATTTCACTCACATGTGGAATTTAAGAAACAAAGCAAATGAACAAAGAAAAAAGAGGCAAATAAAAAAACAGATCCTTAACTATAGGAAACAAACTTTTGATTATCAAAGAGGAGGTACTTGGGGGGATGGGCGAAATACATGAAGATAATTAAAACTACACTCATCATGATGAGCACTGAGTAATGTATAGACTTACTGAATCACTGTATTATTCACCTGAAACTAATATACCACTGTTAATTATAATGTAATTAAAATTTTAAAAAGAAATCCATAAAGGGGATATTAAGCAAGACAAATCCCCATGGCATGATGACTAATGTATAACATGAACTTAAAGGAAGGATATAGAATGAATTTCATGTTTCTAAAAAAAATAGTCAGCAAGTTGGTAGAAGTCCTAAAGGTGGAGAACAGGAAGAGTTACTGAGCTCTAAAAAACTGAAAATTATTACTGGAAATAGACAAGAAAAATCCAAAGTTGACAATGAGTTTATATGTATCGAATCATCACCAGGAAAACAATGGTTAACACTTGTATAAGGCTTCCAGTTTACATAATATTTTAAAATTCAAGGTCTCCAGTAATACACAGTATTAGTATATTAGTATATCTTATTAGATACTAATATTATAACCATTTTATAGAGAAGGTTAAAGTTTAGATAACTGTTGAAATTCCACCACCACAGGCATTATTACTAAAGTCTACTAAACAGGCTCAGAAATATAAGCAAAATCAAAGATGTTAACTGTCAAATATGCTCCTAATTTCTAAATTTTAAAGTTTTGATTTCCATGCATAGAATTACTTCACTGAAGTTTTAAACGTTTAAATAGTTATAACTTTAATCTTCTTTATGTGGAAGTCTATTACTCCTTATGCTTTAGCTACATGTCTACTTGTTCCTTATATAATTGTAACAATTCATTTAATAATATTATCAAAGCTATATTTTCTTTCATTTGTTGATGTTTGACTTGTTTATAGTTTCTACTTCCTTACTTTCAGTGTTTCAGTAGTGTGTGTGTTGTGGGTGTGTATGTCTGTGGTGTATGTTACCTGGGATACTACATATTTCCAAAAAAGGCTTTGGGGAGGTCACCCAGAGTGGAGGAGACACAGATAAAGATATATATGGTAGCAGTAAGTAAGACTAGATTCTACTAAACTGTAAAGAAACATAAGAAGTATAGTCTTTAATTTTATTTTATAAAGCCACTGTATTTCAGCAGGAATTATATTAAAATTAACCAGGTGTCTTCCACTTTATTACTAAAATTTTTATATAAAAATTATTACATTCCTACCAACAGCGTTGCATAAGGGGTAACATAGAAGACAGTAGGAGAAGGAAAGTGAATGGGAAGTAGGGTAATTCAGGGAGAGAAACGAAACATGAGAGACTTTGAACACAGAAACAAACTGAGAGACTTGGAGGGGGGATGGGAGAGCCTGGTGGTGGGTACTGAGGGCACCTATTGCATGGAGCACTGGGTGTGGGGAATGGGCAATGAATCTTGGAACACTGTAAAAAAATAAAAATTAAAATTAAAAAAATAAATAAATCCCAAATGCTGTAGCCCACAATAAAAAAAAATTATTACATAATTTTTGTAGTAATCTGTGATTTCAAATAGTACAATAGAAATTGCTGATTTGTTTTTCTTTGGGGTTTTCTTTTCTGATGATATTGATATAGGGGATATTTTCTGAGTGATCTAGTTAATTTTCCAGGTTTATTATTTTAAGGAAAAGATAGGTTTCATTTTACTGACAACTGTTAAAGTACAAGCATAATCATTGTATACTGGCATCTATATAAATATTCAAATATTTTCTCCTTAAAATAAAAAGAAATCTTTTTAAGTACCTGATTGCTGAGATATAAAATATCCAATGCCTTTTCCAAAAATGTCTGATAATTACTGGTAAAATATTGAATTTTATCTAGAGTTCCAGAGTTATGAGAAAAAAACACTATAAGCTGAAATCAAGGTCTATTTGTATGTTTTTCCTTTTTTATTATTTTTCCTTTTTTTTTCTTAGTTGTATAAAAATTGCTCTGGATACATTTTCTGGAAATGAGTTTTCAAATTGCAATTTTGACATTTTTCCCCCCACATTCTTAAAATGAATTGAATTGTAGTTCCTCTAAGGACCACTAAATAAATGAAGCCAGTTTATAAATTTTTCAGAAACCTCTGAGAGGCCCCCAAACACTTTGTCATTTGTTTTGTCTAAGCTTTTTAATTCTCTTTGAAATAAATAGAAATAACAGAGACTGCTCTGCCAAGTAGCTTTTGCCATTTTAAACTGTGTGTGTGTGTGTGTGTGTGTGTGTGTGTGTGTGTGTGAAAGAGAGAGAGAGAGAGAGGAGAGAGAGAGAGAGAGAGAGAGAGAGAGAGAGCTAGAACAGTTTTTCAAGAGAGAAAGTATTTAGAGATAATTCATGAATACTATAATATTTTGAGAACAAAGATGGAGAGGATTAACAATAAAATGGTGCGAAAACACTGCATGGTAGTACCATAAATATGATCAGGTAACAGTTTCAAATAAATGGGATCCTGTGGTATACTCTGAGCACTACACACTTAAATTTTCCAACCAATCCAGAGCAGGAGATAGAGGATAATTTTGTTTCAACTTCACTGAAATATAGTTAAAAATCAAAAACTGAATGATTTTAATGTACAACTTGATGTTTTTATGCATGTATACAGTGTGAAATGTTTACCACACTCAAGATAATTAGCATATCCATCACCTCATACAGTTACCAACTTTTTTGTGTGTGGGTGGGGAGAACATTTAAGATCTACTCTCAGCAAATTTCAAAGGATACAATACAATATTATTAACTATAGTCACAATGTCATACATTAGATCTCCAGAATTTATTTACCTTGCCTAACTGAAACTCTAGCCTTTGACTAACATCTCCCCCATTTTGCCCAACCCTCAGGCTCTGGCAACCACCATGCTACTTGACTTTTTTTTTTATTCTACATATTTTTTTATGATTCTATGCACCTGACATTTTTTTTTTATTCTACATATAAAAGAGATCATGCAGTACTTTTCTTTCTGCATCTGGCTTATTTTCACTTAGCATAATGTTCTCCAGTTTAATCTATGCTGTCCCAAAAAGCAGGATTTCATTCTTTTTCAAGGTTGTATGTATATACATACATTATAATATATATGTATATACATACATTGTATATGTGTATATCGATCCCTTTGTGTGTGTATATAAAGAAAAATATGATATAGAGACAAATATTTTCCATACACATATATATGTATACATATATATACACATACATATTTTCACATCTTGGATATTGTAAATAATGGGAAATTAACATGTAAGAGCAGATCTCTTTTAGATTATGATTTCATTTCCTTTGGATGTACACCCAGGAGTAGGTCTGCTGGCTCATATAATAGTTGTATTTTTAATTGTTTGAGGAAACCTTCATATTCTTTTCTATGACTATACCAATTTACATTCCCATCAACACTGTACAAGGGTTTCCTTTCCTTCATATCTTTGCCAATGCTATTTTCTAATTACAGCAATTCTTACAGGTATGAGGTGATATCTTATTGCGGTACTGATTTGCATTGCCCTGATAAATTAGTTAAATTTCATATACCAAGGTTTCTCTTTCCACTGTCAGTTCATGGTTGTTTTTAATGATGCTGATGGAAAAGATGACCTTTCTTACCAGTCACTTTTAGGATGTGTAGACTGAAAACTGAGGGAGAAGAAATTCAAAAGTACCACATTGATCCCATATATGGCCTATAGGTATATTGTTATTACTAGTCATAGTAAATCTATCAAGAAGTTAAAATTTGGTAACTAGGGGCTCCTGGGTGGCTCAGTTGGTTAAGCGACTACCTTCGGCTCAGGTCATGATCCCGGAGTCCCAGGATCAAGCTCCACATCGGGCTCCCTGCTCAGTGGGAGGCCTGCTTCTCCCTCTCTCACTCCCCCTGCTTGAGTTCCCTCCCTGGCTGTATTTCTCTCTGTCAAATAAATATTAAAATATTTTTTAAAATCTGGTAACTAAAGTAATATCACTTTTCTTGAAGTGTTCTCACAATATTGGAATAGAAACACTTAGTAGAATGTGATATCCTTTAGTAATAATGCAAAATTGCAAGTTTGGATTGAGTCACTAAGATAGATAAGAAGTAGATAAAAACAAATTTTCATACAAAATTTCTAAAGCCCTTTCACCTTATTAAAGATATAAAAATGGTTAAAAGATAAAATATCAAGAGAGGGCAGGATCAAGGATTTCAAAAGCACTCTTCTCTGAGTACATCCATTTTGGGTGAGGAGTACCTGACCCAACCTTATAACTAATAAAAGAACCTTCAGAGGGATGGCTAAGAAAGCTTGACATATGTCCTCAAGAGTTAGATAATTTACCACAATTGCCAAACTGTGGAAAGAGCCAAGGTGCCCTTCAACAGGCGAATGGATAAAGAGGACACGGTCCATATATACAGTGTCTCCATCAAAAAGGATGAATACCCAACTTTTGTAGCAACATAGATGGGACTAGAGGAGATTATGCTGAGTGAAATAAGTCAAGTAGAGAAAGTCAAGTATCATACAGTTAAACTTACTTGTGGAGCATAAGGAGTAACATGGAGAATAGTAGGAGAAGGAAAGGAAATGTGAACTGGGGTCAATCAGAGGGAGATGAAGCATGAAACTTTGGACTCTGAGAAACAAACTGAGGGTTTTGGAGAGGAGGGGGTGGGGGTATGAGTGAGCCTGGTGGTGGATATTGAGGGCACAAATTGCATGGAGCACTGTGCGTGGAACATAAACAATGAATCCTGGAACACTGAAAAAATAAAATAAATTATTAATAAAAAATAAATAAATAAAGAGTTAGGTAATTGATGTCTAATTTCAAAATGGAAAAGCTAAAAGCAAAGTTTATTTCACTTTCAGTTTTGGTCATAGGGCAAAGGAGAGTTTGCTGCTCTATTAGAATCAGCCTATACCAGAGAGCTTGGGGGCAAAGTGATTCTTTGCCTTTGGGCTGATACATTCAAGACTGCTGAACCAAAATCATTTAAATTGTTGAATAGAGCAGCCAGAAAGGCAATGGGACCACTAAAGAGAGTCTACATGGATTTAAGAAGGCCACTGAAAAACAAAGGACCAAAGGGAGAGCTGCATGCCTAAGGAAAATGAGCCATCTAGGTCATGAAGATGCAACTGAGAGATTCTCCCCTACCCCCACACACAATCAGTCATCAATAAAAAAATATGTGAAGCTTAAAGAGCATAAGACCACATTCACAGCTCTGCTTTCTAAAGAACATTCTTGCCAGAGATTCCCCTTTCTCTGTCTTTCCAATATTTTGACCCTGAGTGAACAAGATAAGAGACCAGGTAGAAACACAAGGCAAGTTAAAAGAAAAAGTTAACCAGACCTCTTTCCCAGCAGCACCGCACAGCAAGTGGAGAAATGTAGAGCTCTAATTAAAGTAGAAATATTCGTTGCTCCATGGTTCCAGATGTCTTTAATGTCTTAATCAAGGCTATTTTTATGCTTTAATACAAATATACACTTATTTATTATGAATAAACAAAAACAGTATGAAATTGTCTTAATCTAAAGGCAGGAGTAGTTAGGAACTTGGAGGTCACACTTGGCTGTGGGATGTGGTGTCACCAGAAAGCTGCAGTGAGACATGACTACCCAGATAATGGGAAAGCAACCCCCTATCTGCATGTTCTCATTTTTAATATTAATTTCAGCATTTCTTTTTTAAAAGCCACTATACTCTTTGTAATTAATTTTAGTTCAAAAACTCTTAAAAAATATATAGTAACTTTCTTATGACAATTACATTTTTTTTGCCTAAAGTTTATTCATTAGTTTAGGGAGTTCTTATCCTTTTGAAGCTTTCAGGAAGAATACAAATACTCCCCAATACCTGCAAAAGTAGTTTTGTATCAAAAATTCAATGTAACATACCCTGAGTGTTCTGAGCTCAGCTGATTATGGAAAACTGCCTTCTTCTGATGAAGTAATCTGCATCTCGATTTTGTCACCATGGTAAAAACAGCTTCCTCCAAATTGTTTTACAAGGAAATTGGTACTTTAGAAACAATGTCTCTTTTCTTTAGAGAAAAATACATCTTTGGGAAATGATTTTTTTCTTTCAAAAAGAACCTGCTCAAAATTTCTTAAAATATATTCAATCATTGTTTTTAATTTCTTTTTCAATTGTTGGTGTGGAAAGATATTTTAGTGTCATAAGTAGTCTATAATAAAATGAACACAGCAGATTGTGATCTAAATCAGTAAAAAGTGTTTCTTATATTAAAATACTGATTTTGTATGTTGGAAAGTTTCTGAAAATGAAAAGAATCATTGATTAAACTGAATAATAATATAGAAAATGTATAATTAAAAAATCTAAATTTTCTTTGTAACAAATATTCACTTTCTCAGCAAGTTTTAGCATTTTTTAGCCTAAAATGATCAGGTAAATTAAGCACCCAAAGAGCTTTTGATTTGGCCAAGGAGGCATAGCCATCTAGGGACAGAATCTGGCTGCTAAGAAAACGTTGCCTGCTGTTCCCCTGTTTCTTGCATTACAATGAGTCCTCTGAGTCATTCTGAGAGTTAAAAGTGAGTGAACAATGAATCTACAAGTAATTTTTAGACTTTACTTTTTAGGTATTTTACAGCTCAAAATAAGGCAGTATTATGTAGTAAAGAGTTTGCCTTTGAAGTCAGACAGACTTAGACTTGAATATTGGCTCTACCTCTCACTGACTTTGAGATTTCAGGATGTAATTAACTTTTGGATCTTTGTTTTCTTGTAATAGACATTCAGTCAAAGGTACTTATTATCGCTGACCCAGTAAAAAATGTATAGCCAATTGGAATACTAGCATGTGGTTGCTTCTATATGAGAAAAAGAAACATATGTAAAATGTGAAACACAGTGAACAGTGAGATAAAAGTAACATTAAAATAAATATGAAAAGTTAGACAAGATAACCATAGATTTTTTTTTAAGTGTAGAATATGACATTTCGGGGCGCCTGGGTGGCTCAGTTGGTTGGGCGACTGCCTTCAGCTCGGGTCATGATCCCGGAGACCAGGGATCGAGCCCCACGTCTGACTGCCTGCTCGACGGGAAGCCTGCTTCTCCCTCTCACTCCCCCTGCTTGTGTTCCCTCTCTAGCTATGTTTCTCTCTGTCAAATAAATAAATAAAATCTTTATTAAAAAAAAAGAATATGACATTTCAAAGAGATTCACAGAGATCATTAAAGTCTTCTAGATTAACTGACACTTGAACTGAATCTTCAACAATCTGAATATTGGAGAACAGCACCTCAAGTACTTGACTGTGCACCACGTACTGGGCATCAAAGTTTAAATACAATCCCTGTCCTCTATGGGGGTTAGGACAGATAAATCAGCAGTTATACTGTAATGAAATGATTCACAGATGTAAGACATCAGTGAACAGAGAGAAAAGAGTCAGTTAACAGTATGTGTGCACGTGTGTGTTGGTGGCAGAGCCCATGTGTAATATACACATAGGACTAGTTGGTTTATAGAGAAGGAGATGCTGGGGAGCTGGATTAAAATTTACCCTCAGAATCCTATAATTTTTTAACACTTTTCTTGATTTGTAATTTTATAAGTATTTATGTATTATGTATTTAACATCTGTGTTCCCCACTAAAATAGATTCTAACAGCTCATGTCTGTTACCTATTATTATTTATACTAGCTGAAAACTAATGAAAATTTTTAAGTCCATCCTTAACTCACCAAACTACCATTAATTTAGTATCACTAAACTATCATTAACTAGCCTGTAATCACATTGAGCAACAGTTGGGAGGCTAGGGAAAGAGCTTGCCATTCAGGTAGAATGTGCCTGCTGTTCACTCCTCTGTGGTAGGACCCTTCAGGGAGCCAGCAGAGAGGCACTGATATTTTAACATCTGCTGTCATTTCTCATTCTGAGTTCTCTAATATGCATTTCTCTCAACCTTTATCACCACAGATCCTTCAACCCTGATCTTTTTAAATAGCATACTAGTTGATAATAATGTTAACCACTTGCAATATATCATGTTGCCTCTTGTTAATGCAAAGTGACCACAAGATATACTGATTGATATTCTGCCCACTGGGAGAATTTATCTTTTCAATGGGCTTTCAGGAACACTTCTGAGTCTGGCTCAGTAACTCCAGAGTAATTCATTTCTGACTTGTATTAGCATATTAGGAGAGCTATAACATTTTCCCCTCCCTGGTCATTTCACACAGAGAACACCCTATGTTGCCATACGTTGAAGGAATAGCATTATAGAGAAATGAGCCACTGGAATTTGAATCATTTGCATACAGAACTTTCTTCATGTTTCTAGAATACTGGAAACCCTATTTTGGAATATGCCACTTCTAACTGATGAAGTAATGTTGCTGATTGTGCCCAACCTCATGGAATGGTATGTCAGTTTTGTATTCATTTCATGATAGGAAACTCTGATCACAAGTTTATTTGGTACACCTTGTAGATTAAGTCAGGGCAGATTTGGAACTTTTTGTCATAGAAATGAATAGGAATTTAGAAACCTAACCATATGTTTTGGTCCTAAACTCTGATGATCTATTAGCCTCCACCAAAGACTCCTGCCAATCAAAATGTTTTCATCATCTTTCTCCAAGCTCCACTGTATATTAAAGGCCTTACCGTCCTTGTACGGGGGGGTAATCAAATCATCAAATTGATTCGATGCCTGTGCCACCCCAAAACCTTAACATCCTCCTTGAAGTCAAGTAGCCCATTTCAATAGCACATCATTCACATTATCATCATTTCAGCATTTATGAAATATACTGATGCTCTTTCACCAATGCATTTATTATTATTTTGTGGGGCAAAATGAGAAAGTTACAGAAGATACATGCCTCTAATATTTCTAAAAATTAAGTTTCTACTTAACTTACAATTTGAATTCCAGATTCTTACTCATTCTGGAATGTTCAAGCACAGGTTGCCTGATGCATTTCTAACTGCTTCTTAGTCTATAGTTTATCACTTTGTGAAATAAAATTAACCCTGAAATTAAAAGTGACCACACTAGGGGCGCCTGGGTGGCACGGTCAGTTAGGTGTCGGACTTTTGTTTTTAGCTCAGGTTGTGATCTCAGGTCCTGATCTCAGGGTTGTGAGCTCAAGCCCTGGGTTGAGTTCCACACTCAGCACACAGTCCGCTTAAGACTCTTTTCTTCTCCCTCTGCCCTCTCCCCTTCCCTCTGCACATACAACTCTCTCTCTCCCTCCAAAATAAAATAAATAAATCTTTTTAAAAAGATGACTACACTAAATGAAGATAATATGTCAGAATGTCTTTGTAATATTTACATTACTGAATGAGAATCTGTAAAACATATATGCATAATTTTTCCAGATTAAATTTATAGGTCTCCTGTATTCATTCTCAGCTTAATAAATGACAGTATATTGCCCCAGTTTCTCAGACTAGAATCCTCAGTGTCCTTTATTTTTATCTCACACTCCATTTCATTAGCAAGTCCTACTGACTCTACCTCTAAAAGTTATCCTAAATCCTATCATCTCTTACATTTTTGCTTTTTTCCAGAAAGCAAAAATGGTATACTCTGAACAGCAGTCAGAAGGATCATTTCATGATGTTCTTCTGGGCTTCACAGCACTCCAGTGATTTCCCATATCTATAGGATAAGATCCACATTTTTACCACAAGCTACAGGGACCTCCACCAACTGGCCCCTATCTCTTCTTTCCAGTTTTCTGTTACAGTCCACTTCAGTAACATTGCCTTTTGTCTTATGTTTCAAACTTCCCAACATCTTCCTCTTTATCTTCCCCGGTATTTGAAAGACGACTCATTCACTCATATTTCCCCATCCCTCTGCTCTTTCACATCACTCAAGTCTCTGCTTAAATTTCACTTCAGAAAGGTCTCCCCTGATTATTCATCTGAAAGACCACAGTGATTCTTCCTCACTCTATTCTTATCTATTGCCATATTTTATTTTTTCTTAATATTTATAGCATACCAGTGTACTTATTTACTTACTAGTTATAGTTTATTGTGTTCCTCCAATAGAATGTAATCCCAGGAGCTCAGGTTCCTTTATGTCTATCTACTGCTATATCCTCAGACCGGTGATGGGCACATAATAGGAGCTCAAGAAAATATCTGTTGAATGACTGAAAAAAAAATAAATGAATAAATAACTATTGTAGTCAAGGACAAATATAAAAAGATTCTGAACCAGGACAGTGAAAATTAGAATGGAAAAGACAGAACACAAAATATTGTACAAAAATAATTGATGACTGTGAATGGAAGATATAAAGACAGAATGGTAAAAGATATTTTACATTTTTGACCTGTATTTCCTTTTTTTTTTTTTTACCTACTATTTCCAGGAAAGTAATGGCAGCTTTATCCTGGGCATGATAATATAAGTTATGAATAGAATACCAATTTTCATGTGTGAGATGAAATGGAAGATCTGAAGTAGAAAAAAGATAAAAGAGTCAGTTGGGGAAGAACGAGATTCCTTTCAATTACTCAAAGTTCACATAAACCTCTGAAAGCTAATCATTAAAAAAAGCTGGAGAATATTTAATGGCTTCTGTTTAGGTAAACAACTCATATACAGCATGCTCAGTGATAATAACATGTCAAAAAATGAAACCATTAATAGAGAAATGGATAGAATAAGAAAACAGATTTCAGAAAAGCAAAACTTGGCAGTATGGGTTCATCATTGCTCAGAAATAAGAAATATTTGGGGGGTTATGAGAAATTTGACCTCTTGATAGTATTCTCTGTTGTGTGAAGTAGGACTAATTTACTAGGTTTCTTCATGAAATAGATGAAATCTCTCTTGAGGGTATCTGCTTCTCTATTCTTTCATTCCATGGCCATCAGACAGGATTTGATCAATAATTAATTTTCTTACATAGTTCAAATATCACGAAGTGAGCTGCTGTAGCTAGAAATGTGATCACTGAAATAAATTAATATATTGGAAATTTGATTTATTTATCAATCTCTTGTGAGTTTAGTTAACATCAGCTCAATTTTGGGTTGAGAGCTTGAAAAACCCAAGTATCTGAAAAATCCAGTTTGCTGACTTCTAAGGATGAATATTTTATCTTGGCTGTTATGAGAGTGTTTCCCAAATGCTCAGCCTAGCTATTTAAGTTACTTATACCTAACTGTACATTTTCTTCCCTATTCCAACAAATTATCTAACTTTCTACATATTTCAATCATGTATAATTGAGGATATTAATTTTACTTACAGTAGTTAATGATTTATAGAACAGCAAGAGAGCAGATAATGGATTTTGATAATAGTTTAGAAAGGAAAAGTCATATAATCCACTAATTTACCATATCCAAGCAAATCTAATTTGGTGATATTTAATTATGAACTTTAGTCCTTTTCCTTTTCCCCTTTTCCCCTCTTCTTTAGTTCTTTGGAAAACAGGTGGAAAGGAATATTTGTTGAATACTAGTATATGCCTAAATTTCATTATGAACTCTTTGTTCATAAACTTTCATTATGAACATTGGTTTAGGAATTTTGTCAAAAATCTTTTAGAATTTTATCTGAAGTGTTATGATTTAAATGCTCATTATACAAATTTATACTTAAAATCTCTGCTATGAATTCCTTAAAATGCATGCTCTATTTATTTCTGAGTAGCACATAAAATTAACAAAATATTTAGCATAAAACATGTAGAACAATGATTGAATGTTGATGGTCTGAAAGACCTGTGTGTCAGGATTTCTTTGGCTGGAATCAACAGGACCTAACCTTGCCTAACTTAAGCAAAATTAGAAGGACGGGGCTAACTCAGTGACTCAAAGGAAAAAGCCATAGAGTAAGGAATGAGAAGTAAGTAGAATTGGGCCAGCCCCGCAAACCTCAATATATTTGACAGTGTATTATAAAGTACGTTAAAATAGAGAACTATTGTTAGTTTGCTTTTTATCACCAGTGGTTACACCCTGCAACATTTCATTTTCAGTTACTTACCCCTATTTTTAAAAATTTTGTTCCTCTGTTAAGAATATCTGTATTTTGGGGCACCTGGGTGGCTCAGTTGGTTAAGCGATTGCCTTCGGCTCAGGTCATGATCCCGGAGACCTGGGATCAAGTCCCACATCGGACTCCCTGCTCGGCGGGAAGCCTGCTTCTCCCTCTCTCACTCCCCCTGCTTGTGTTCCCTCTCTGGCTGTGCTTCTCTCTGTCAAATAAATAAAATCTTTAAAAAAAAAAAAGAATATCTATATTTTAAATGTTTATATTTTGAATAAAATGGTTATAGAAAATAATATCACATTACATATACACCCTATATGGTCTCTGATTACCAGGTATTTATGATTTTTAGTTTTTGTGTGTTACAAAATGAAATAAATGAGGAGCAAATTACTGTGCAATTGAAAACAGTGATGTAGCTGTGATAAATGTAGGTTGCAGATAGTAGCAATCAATAGTCTAAAGGAGCCATTTATTACCGTGCAGCATTAGAAAAGTACTGGATTAGGAAAATAAAAACAATAACTTGCCATTTCCCAAATGGGTTGTAATAAGATAAAATATCAAAAGTAAAATCGCAATCATCACTATTGTTTCTTAAGGGTACAGTTAAAGGCACATCCATCAAATAACACTAACTAAAAATTATATGCATAAGGGATTATAGAACTAAAAATTTAATAGTAAATAAGACTATAAAATTTCCCAAACACATGAAAATATTTTTTTTTTTTTGCTTCATGAGTCCAGTTATCTTGGAGTTTATTTAAACTAAGAGAAAAAAGGTCATAATGTTTTCATACAAACGTACTCCTTTAAATTCTTTAAATAACAATTGTGACAAATAACAGAAAGAATTATGGAATGCTGCTCTTGTGATCCCTACAAACCACATCTTGGATTGTAAATAAAGAATTGTCTAAAACACTTTTTGAAATACTGAACAAGAAAAGCAACACTGGACTTCCATACTGATTTTGTACAACTTCTATATAGTACCCTGACTTAAATCCAAGAGCAAAAGTTAAGACTCTCCTCCTCTATTTTTGGTAAATAACTGCATGGCAAAGTTAGATGGTTTTCTCCCCTGGATTTTACCTGCCAATTATCTTTAAATGGTAGCTTTTCAATAGAGATTGAACATCTGAAGCTTCATTACTGAAAGCGACATTTAAACAGCACACTTGTTGCTGTGGCAACAGTTTAGGTAAATAAATGCAACAGCATCACAATTACAGTTTGGTATACATATGTAATGATATTCAGCCCATAGTTTATTTTGGTGTCATTCCTGGTCTCTTTAATTTCTCCTCATTTGGGTCAGATTTTCATATCCTTCTTTGCTTGTCTGATAATTTCTGATTGAACGCCAGACACTGAATTTTACCTTGTTGAGAACTTAATATTTCTACATACCTAAAAATATTCTTGGTTTGATTTCAACCCAGCTGGGTTTACTTGGAAGTAGTTTTAACCTCACCTACAACTAGAACAAGTCTTTACTCTTGGGGTAATTTTATTTCACTAATGAGGCAATACCCTTCTTAGTACTCTACTCAATGGTTCAAGATTGATAACATTTTCCCACCAGAGTGTAACACAAACACACTGCTGTGTCTGAGCTCTGGAAATTGTTTTCTCTAAAAATGTTTTAGGTGTTTCTTTCCCCAGCCTCCTGTATTTTCCTTAAACATGGGTAGATTGGTACCCAACTGCATACCTGAGAGGGATTTTCTACTTATTTCTTAGGCTTTTTTCATATATGTTTACTTATTACCAGTTCTCAGCCTTAAAACTTGAGCTGCCTTGATCTGCGTAGACTCTCACCTTCTCAACTCATCCTGCTGGGTTGGCTGCCTGGCTAACAGGAACTGAGAAGCCCACCTGCATGTGTCCCTGCTCTACAACTTTAGTTTGGTTCACTGCAGATTGATGACTCTGGGCTGTCAGAAGCACTTCATCCAGGCCATCTGCTTAGAGGAGTGCTCCCTGAACCTAGGACCTTGGAACCAGCAGGTGGACCCAGGTGGGCAGTGAGAACCAACATTGGGCATGCCACACAATTTACACTTACAGAACCACTGGTTGGTGGCTGGGACTGGAGTTGGGGGAAAGAACCACTGCCCTGCCAGGGCCCTCTGCTATCCCTTCCCCTTTTCCTGCTGCTCCCTGCTGACCTGTGTGAGAAGATTGGGAGCAACTCCTTGGAGGTGAACCCCAGGTACTGGGGACAGTGGGCAGTGTCTGCAGAAGTGGTTCCATCTTCTTAGAGCCATCCAAATGTGACCGGCCCACCCCTTCACCAGTCTGCCCTCTTCTGGAAACTGTCCCACCCTCTCATGGCCTTCTCTCTGTTCCTGTGCTTCCTTTCCTGAGAACCCCTTTGGTTTCCTCTTTCATTCCTATATCCTCTCCATCTGTGAGCCAGTCTATGCCTGGCAGACTCCTTCCTACAGCCCTTCCTTAAAAGGAGCAGCCAAGGCTAGGGGTTTGGTTGGACTTTGAGTGGTTCTTGAATCTTGCACATTTGGTTCTAGCCCTGCTCCACTGCTCTGCTCTGCTTTGCTTTTCTCAGCCTGAAAGGCAGTTGGGGGCTAGAAGTACCAAGGTGACCTTCCTGCTGTGGATGGTGAGACTATAATGTGGGATGCCAGACCCTTCTCAACAGGTGTACTCCCCAATCCTATTCCTTGGTAGAACTCATGGTGACAGCCTTGCCCTCCAGTTCCACAGGGGCCTCCTGTAAGAACAGCAGTTGCCCTTAAAACAAAACAAGACTTTAATTAAAATTTTTAAATATTAAAAAAATTAATAAAAAATACTTTGGCAAATAAGTAAGTATTCTGGCGAAGAAAGACCAAAAGCTATTGTGTTGTTCCATCCAAAAGAAAGTTTTGTGTTACTTTATATTTTAAAAATTGGGTAAGACTTAGAACCATCATAACGCAAGGTACCTGTGACTCAGATGGTTGACTGTCTGCCTTCCGCTGAGGTAGTGGTCTGAGGGCCCTGGGACTGGGATCCAGACCGGCATGGGGCTCCCTGCTCAGCAGAGAGTGCTTCTCCCTCTTACTCTCTCTCTGTACTCCTTCTCTCTCTCTCAAATGAATACAATCTTTATTTTAAAAAAAAGAACCATCATAAGGCTCAGTGTTAACCATGATAAACTCAAAAAAAGCTGTGTCCAACTGTTAATTTTATCAGATTTATTTTGCATTCAGTAATTTAATGTTAATGAAATAGACTTATTCCACTGAATTATTATTAATATATTTAATATTTGTTTTTCCATTCTTATTTGTATATTAATTATTAAATTTTCTTTGATTTGCAGTAATAGAAAAGTTTAAATCACAGTAACTTCCTACCTAGATTTGTGTTTGTGCTTAAGACACAGAAAATGGTATAATAAATAATTCAAATAAACACTGTGGCCTATGCTACTTTATTGTTGCTGTTATTATTATTCCTATTAAAGGAGTTATAGAATGCTTATGTTTGAGAAGTCTGCTCCAGTAGGCAACTAATTGGTATCAGGAGCAGGGTTGACGTTCTGTAGTCTGACTGGACTTTATATCAGAAAGCTTAGTCAGTAGACTATCTAGGAGAGTAAAGTACAGGTTTTTCAACTATTAGTGCTCAAAAGACTCACCAGAGCCAATTCCTGGGCTATAGAGTTTCTCATTTAATATGTCTAAGGTAAAATCCTAGGACATATTTTTTAAAATTACGTCCCATGTGATTTTGGTGCTGTAGTCTGTGAAGTACACAGTGGCACTCTGATCTAAAAATCAAGATGAACAAGTAAATGGGAATTTGGACTAGACTTGATTACGGTTATAGAGAAGCAAATAAAAACCACATATAACCCAAACTCAGGAATAAGAAAATCTTCCATGAGGAGTTAATTTGAAGAATGCTTAAGACATGGTGAGGCAAAAAAATCAGGATTTTTTAGTAAATACCACAGTGATAAAGAGGCCTGGAGGTAAGGGCAAGCAACATACTTAGGAGACAACAAATTATTAAATATGATGGGAGATTCTTAAGCTGATTAAACATAGGCAAATAGATTGTTAACAAAGAGAGCAATGCATTACAAAGTAATAAATATACTTAACCCTATATTCACTAGTAATGGGTGAGTGTAAATTCCTTACATAAATTTTTTTAATTGTGACCATATCCCTGAATAGATATTTGATCACTTTTATGAGAATATTCTCTTTTTGCTGTAACCCACAATTATTTGAAACTTTTTACATGTACAAATGGAGTGATTAATTGCATTTGTAATCTTTTAAGACCAAATATACTTATTTTTTTCTGGCCATTTTCCATAGGTATTGTAACATTTAAGGTTTTCAAAATAGTCCACCCAAGTATATTCCAGTACTTGAGATCATACTCTACATAATTGCTGTTTTCACTTAGTCAATTAGAATTGACCAAATTTTACTATACACTATAGCCATGGCAGAGATATTTTTTAAAGCTTAACACCTATGCGTGATACAATATCATTTTCTATTCTTTCTCCATAGAAAGGGCATGTCTAATGCCTGCAATTGTGCCTAGAAGCCAATGTTCATTAAATTCTGGATTCTATCTGTTTCTAAAGATAACTACATCTCAGATGCGATAAATCGAGTTCTTTCCAACTCAGGCTTCCCGTTATCATTAAGCAACACTTAATACTTAGCCCCATAGGGAGGATATTGGTCCTTCATTCCTGGCATGAATGAAAGTAAACAATGAAAAATATAAATTGTCCTATATACATAGTACCTTAGTTAATAGAAAATTGAAAGACCTCACTCCTGAGTAATGTTCTGCTGTAGGCACAGTATTCATATTTTTATAAACTAACAATCTACCATCTGGATTTCTAGCATTTCTGGCCACTGATCTTTAAAAGAAATCTATGTATTTTTTATATTTTGCCCCTAAAGACTTAAAGTATTTCTTAATAACAAGGACATAGTCCTACATGGTCATAATAAAATTTCCAAACTGATAAGGTTTAATGCTGATACTATTAAAGCAAAAATTACACCAGTCAAAAGTAAACAGTTACTAGTTCTTTCAGTGAGGGCCCATGTCCTCTCCCAGCACTGTTGGCATGTGAGGTGACCCATCAACCTGACATCACGCTTCCTCCATTGTACTGTTTGCTTTTTTCAAGATTTTACTTATTTGACAGAGAGAAGCACAGCCAGAGAGGGAACACAAGCAGGGGTAGTAAGAGAGGGAGAAGCAGGCCTCCCACTGAGCAGGAGCCTAATGCAGGGCTTGATCCCAGGACTCTGGGATCATGACCTGAGCTGAAGGCAGACGCTTAACAACTGAGCCAGGTGCCCCTCCATTGTAATTTTATGTTACTTCCACACCATCATTCATGATTAGTCTTAGATCTCCCATTAACACACATATTAAGATTAGCAAATCGTTTTCAACATGATGACAGGCCTCTAATATTTTCATTTTGGTGTGATTCAGAATTCTGAATGCTTTTCCTAAAGTTCTTGCTTGGCCTACTGGAGCTAGTGCTAATTAAACTACCACACATATTTTTGTCACTAGAAATTAAGGGAATAAGTGCAATTTGAAACTATAAAATGCAATCCAAATTAGAGTTTGCCTTATGAAATTGTCCTTTGGGCAATGAAGTTGGATATAATCTACTTGTCATTGTGTGCAGGTCTTTGACTTCAAAGAATTCTTCTGAAGCCATCTTCAAGCACTTTATTTCTTGATCATACTAAGTATAATCCTTTAAGGCAATAATGAGTCACTGAATTTGACAGAAATATTTCATTACTTGGCCTAATTTGGATTGCTTGAACACCACCTTGTCACCTATTTCAGTAACACAGGTGTTGGTACTAATCACCTCAGTCTCCTTTTGTGCCAGATACTCGGTCTTAATTCTACCTCTACCTTTCCATAAGAATTTTCATAACTAAATTCCCCATATTGGTAGTGTCCAATCATTTAAAGGTCCATTTCCCAGTCTGCATCTCAAGATATTTGTTTCTAGTCCAAAAGGCTGTAAATATCTAGCACTTTAGTGAGGAGATATATATATATATATATCTATGCTCAATATATCAGATATATCGATACTGCTCAATACTGGGGCACTCAGTTGTACCTATAGTATAAATTTACAATTTATTACCACCTTCCTTCATCAGAACTTGACCAAGTATACAGCTTACTTTGATTCCTAAACAAGAGCATGACCTTCAATCCAGGGACTCTCATAAATAATCAGCAAGCCTGTTTTTCCTTTGTTACAAGGGAAAATATGGTTCAAACCATATAACATTACGAAAAGGATGGTCTTGGGATCTTCATCATTGACCCTAAAAGAACTGAAGCAGGCTTTTCATAAAGGACATAGACATTTGTCAGATGATCTTGGATCTTAGGTGCTGCCTCTACATTCAACTATTTCTCTGATGCTTCACATGACATAATAGTTTTTTTATTTTTTTTTATTTTTTTGTTCTCAGGGTTTTCTGATGTCCTTTTATGTTAAACTAGTGTATGCCCAGTAACAGCTACCAATTGTTTTTCCAAACAACCATACTGAGTGGCTACCATAGGCATATTTCAAATCCAAAATTTAATCTTTACTGAGGTATAGTTTTCAATTTCTCCTGAAGGCTCCATTCTTTACTCTTTTTCATTTCAGAAACTTAAAATTATTTGAGTGCTTGGATCACAAGTTCCTAAAAGCAATATGGAAGCCAC
Source organism: Spilogale gracilis (assembly GCA_004023965.1). NCBI lineage: Eukaryota > Metazoa > Chordata > Mammalia > Carnivora > Mephitidae > Spilogale > Spilogale gracilis. The sequence goes on from PITA01004343.1 coordinate 48,669, forward strand.
AATCCTTTTAAATCTTTTATTTTCAGGCCCCTTTCAAATGCAGATTTCATTCAAATGCAAGTTTCAGGACTTTGTACATAGAGTACAGCATTATCACTAAATAAGAGATGTGATTCACCAGAACACAAACTGTCCCATTAGTTTCTGTATTTCTTATTTTGTTGTGGGGGTCAGTAAAAAATAGTAATCTGCTTCTCATAATTGGGAGGATACCCCAAGCTCACTGTAATTGTCCAAAATCCCACAGACTCTGCTGGCTCTTAAATTTTGTCTGCTCAAATCAACCAGTCTTTGTCACATGGGTGATGTCACTACTGTACTACTGTCCTTCTATCTTCCTGTCTGAGGAAGAATTATCATTATATTTTCAACTCAGTGCATCAATTGATTCTAATGACTTTAAAGTCTAAGTGCTGATGTATTACTTTATGACAGTATGCCAGTGAATTAAATGTTCCTTTGGGGGGGGGGGATGTGAAAGTGTACTAAAGTCCACTCCACATAAATGCGATAATGTTTGACTAAATTACAAAAAAGGAATGGGTAAGAAAGGGCTAGTCAAATCTGTTGCACCATATCAATAATCCTTGTCTTGTTGCATTACTTGTTATATAGGCTTAACAATATCTGTTCCAGACAAATCCCTCAGGGAAATTGTCTCATTTGGTCCCAATAGCCATATCGTCTGTCTCCATTAACCAACTAGAGTTGTCAAAAAGTTAGTGGAAATCAACACTCATTTCAATCTCTTAACCAGGGGAATAATCTTTCATTGCCCTTTCAGAATTCTATATAAGTTAATACTTATTATAGAAGATAGAGAAATTCCAAAGATTTCCAAATGTCTAATTTTAATCAGGTCAAGGGCAAGTTTAGCTCATTTCCAATTTTAAAATGGTACATTTAGACCTCTCCATTTGCACATAACATAATCTCAATTATACTTTAATGTAATGGTGACAACATAAAATGTATTTTCCTAACATGTTTTTATTTTCCACCAGAGCATATCTGTACTGCCACATTTTACCTTCATGCCTTTTCTCTCTATTCCCAGTGGATACTTCACATTTATTGCCTATATCCAGTTATCTCCAAAAGTTTTGCATATTCCTCATAAGCGTTTTTCATATATCATTGTGTAAGACCTTGGCTTGTCCTCTCAGATATTGTCCTGGAAAATCCCTGTCTTCAAGTTACTCGTTCTCAGATTGTTTTCTGTTAAACAAAGTGGGGGGTATTTAGCCCCTCATCAAATATTTTGTCGAATTTGTGATTCTCAGAATAGAATTTTAACTAACCCAAGGTAGAATATGTGAACCAAATCTTATGACTAGAGTTGAAGCTGGTTTTCAACCACTTAACCATTGATGATATGTCACCAGTTCTTAGTAGCAACACTGTCGCTTTTCTTCCTTTTATTTTTAATTCTATTTTCCAATAGCCATCTAAACAAGTTCACCTGGTTAGTCCTTCCTCCTTTTCTTTATTTTCACTTTAATGTTCCCCTTTTTAAGACGGAGGCTGGTAAAGTAGGGAAGGTACTAATTTTTACGGATCATCTAACACATGTGTGCTGGCTATCCCTGAGTATTTTCTTGCCACATCCAAAACTTGGTTGCTTAAATTACCAGAAAACATCAATGCAGATTTATATCAATAATACCAAATCAAGGATTCTATTTTTTTTTTGAGAGAGAGAGAGAGAGAGAGAGAGAGAGAGAGAGAGAGCATGAGAACATGAGCAGGGTGGGGAAGGGTAGAGGAAGAGAGAATCTGTGTGGAGCCCTATGCAGGGCTTGATCCCAATCTCAAAACCCTGAGATCATGACCCAAGCAAAAATCAAGTGGGTCACTTAACTGACTCAGCCACACAGGCGCCCAGGATCCCCTCCTGTTATCACATTGCTGATTGAATTTCACTTTTGTCCTTAACATTTCTAATGCTATGGAAAGAATGCGTTACTTTTTAGTTGGAGCATGGATAGAGAAGTTTGGCTATCTCAGGCTAAATTTGTTAGATTTCCACATTACACATTGCAACTAGTTAATTGTAATATAATCTGGGATCCATTTATTTACTCTTTAAACATTGCTTATGTATATCTTTAGTTGCACAGCATAATCTCATGACTTTACTCGTTTTCATATTCAAATGAATTTTAAAATATCTACCCATATTGCTTATGAATATCAACAGTGTTCAACCACACATTTCATTACAATGTCCTTATCAATTCCTCTTGGAATGGCCACACAGATTTTCTCTCATGCCTCACTACCACAATGTATAATAGTATATACACTCTTATCAACATGTGTAAGAATTTCTCTGGGTATGTTCCAAAAAATAAGATTCCTGGATCATGGTGTTCACATGCTTAATTTAGCTATATATTGCCAGATGCCTTTCCAGAATGATTGCATTAGCCTTTTTCATTGCCAGCAGTGCATGAAGCTTCCATATTCCATACCATGATAATACATGGCATTATCCAACTTAATAATTTTGCCAATCTGAAAAATGTAAAGTATAGAGCAACACTGTTTTAAAATAACATTAATTAATGAATGGGTTTCAGCATGTATTTTTGTTCTACATTCTGCCTTTATTCTTTTATGAATTAGTGTTTTATTTTGTTTCTTTTTTGTTTTTTACTTATTATTCTCTCTTGGTTCCTCCTTTTCCATATTGGTTCTAGGAGATTTTATATAATCTAGATACTAGGCGTTATTTGTTTTAGATATTGCAAATATCTTCTCTATGTCATTTGTCAATTAATTCTGTCTTGCCATCATTGAACAGAAATCCTTAATTTTAATTTAATAATCTATAAATTGTATTCTTCATGGCTTGTATTGTCAGGTTCTTATTTGAAAAAATATTTTAAATGAGGTTAACTTGTATGTTTGTGAATTATCATATAAATATTAAAATAATGTTATGGGGTTCTTTATTTCCAGTTGGAATCTGGATGGAGATTGCACTGAATTTATAAATTTATCTTAGAAATATTAATAAATGTATGTTATTAAGTCATCCAAACCAATAAAATGGGAAATATTGTCAAGTTAATCCATTGCTTTCTGTATACCTCTTAATATAGTTATTTCTCACTTATTTCTCTTTTTATGTATTCCTTTAAAGTTAATTCCAAGATAACTTAGTTTTTGTTGCTCATGTGTTATTTATATTTTCTAGTTGGACATTACTGGCTTGACAAACATAATTCGTTTCTGTAATTTGATCTTCTGTCAGCCTTTTTTAAACAGTCTTATTTGTTTTCTGGTTTTATTGGTTTTCTGTGTCAAAGATGAGAGGCAATGGGGTGCCTGGCTGGCTCAGTCAGTAGAGCACACCGCTCTTGATCTCAGGGTTGTAAGTTCAAGCTCCATGTTGGGTGTAGAGGTTACTTAAAAAATAAAATCTTTAAAAAAAAAGTTGAGTGGCAATGAACCCCAGGGCTAAGAGCACCAGGCACTCCCGAGCTATAATCAACCACCTCTGCTGACTCTGGCAATGTCTCTGAAGTCTCAACCATAAAGCATAAAGCACTTAGAAAAAAATAAAAACTGGAAATACTACACACTGTAATTCATCAGCTCCAAAGTAAAAGTTAGCTCTTTCCACAGGAGTCTTTTATTCTGCCCTGATATCTTCATGCCAACATGAAAATGGGTATCGGAAATGAGTTTATCGGAAAGATATAAGAACAGAACTTAAAGATTCTTCTCCAAACTATATCTCCACTGCTAGTCTGGAGGTTCTTCATTTATAGAGAGTGTAAGGATTCCATGTACCTGGTATACTATGTATCTGCTAACTTGAAACAACAAACAATTCAGTATAGATGAGCTTCTTGTTCTGTCTCTAGCTGCCACCATTCCACACAGGTTCTTGATAGTCCTTGATCTACCTTGCAGTTTCTCACCGTTTATATTTATTATTCCAATCCACACTTCTAACCCACTTCTGTAGTTGACTTGGGACTGCTATTGAGGAAAGCAGTCAATAGTTCATGCTAACTTACCATTTTATGATGCCTAACAGGAAGATCTTATGTTTGAACTTTCAACGTATTCTTCATACCTGTGTGCAGATTTAAAAACTGTGAAAGTTAAAATGTATTGTTAATATAACTACAAAATGGTCTTGTTTATTTAATGGTTGATTAAAAGTAAGCAAATTTATTGTTAAAATATTTGTAAGCTTAACTATCAGAAAAAAGTAATTAATGACATTTTGCTTCTCCTTTAAGAAATCTTTCCAGATTTTCAATTCTGGATTAAGTTCCTCCAACAGAGTATAATGCTTAGCCTAATTATATGTCTATTGCCTTGGATTCAAATTGCCAATTTTTGAATATTTCAGTGTTTAATATTTCTTTAGGGCAGTGATTTAATTGTATGTTTCTCTGTATAGCATGGCCTGAGAACAAAGCCTAGCAGTAAAGGCATTCTATATGCATATGTATATGTGTGTGTATATGTCTGTAATGTATGAATAACATAAATAATGACCACACATTTGCTGATGAGAACAAGAAAAATTCATATTTGGGTATCTTATAAAGTGTTACAATGCATTATTACAATGATTAGGAGTGATAAATCTTACTAATTGCATTAGATCCTGGCTCTGCTAGTTACTTAGAAACTATGTGATCTGCGTCAAAAGAATTAACCTCCCCTTTAGGTTCTTCATTTATAGACAGTGTAAGGATTCCATCTACCTGGTATACTGTGCATCTGCTAACTTGTAACAACAATTCAGTATAGATGAGCTTCTGTAAAAACAACTCTTCACAAATGTCAATGTCACATAAAAATAACAGCTGAAGAATTTTTCTAAATTTAAAGAAGACTAAAGACCTATGAAAACTTAACACAATTTCCACATTTTTAAAATAGTTAAAAAGGATACTTTGGGGGCAACTGAGGATATTTTAATACTGATTTTCTATTATAAAATAATTGATATTTAATGCTTAATATTGTTTTAACCAAAATGATATTTACATTTAGCTCAGTTTGACTAAGTTGATACAGAGGCTTCCTCCTGCCTCTAGGCGGCTGACCTACCTCATATTCCAGGCCCTTAGAGAATCCAGACGCCGGAACCAAAGAGATCCCTCCCTTCCCTTTCTTTAGAGGATTTACTTTAGAAAACTTGTAATTGCAAATTCTTTTTCTGCTTCTTTGAGATGTAAATCTTCTTAAAACCTCTTGTCAGTTTTACAAACCAGGACTGTCTTTTTCAAGGACCTTGGAGCCATCCCTTTGAAATGTAATCATCAAGGAAGATAGAGCCCCTTTCTCCCAGTCTCTGTGGGAGAGTAGGCGCCTAACTTTGGTGGGTGTCCTGCTTCAAGCTATAAAACTGTGTCCTGTCAAGAAGATAAGAGAGTTTACTTTTCCTTTTGGTAAGGCCAATTAGCAAACAGAAGGCCTCCTTCAGCTCTTAAAAACTCCATTTTTCTTTTTTCTTTCAGTGGAGTTGAATTCTGATTGTTCTGGTCTCTATTATTGCAACAACCTTGAATAAATTTTTTCTTACCCTGTTTACTTTTGACTGGTGTAATTTTTACTTTAATAGTATTAGCATTAAACATTCTGAGTTTTGTAATTGTATTATGACCATGTAGGACTATGTCCTTGTTATTAAGAAATACTTTAAGTCTTTAGGGGCAAAATATCAAAGAATATACAACTATCCAGTGGTTTACTGAAATGGCAGTGTGTGTGTATATGCCTAGGTAAGACCCAAAACAAGAGCCAGAATGAAGGAAGCAGGAAAACAAGGACAGGAAGAGAGGAAGGGAGGGAGAAAAGGAGGTAGGGAACTAGGGAAAGAGAGAGAGGCTGGTTAGTTAATGAGGGTGAAATAGAGTAGACACAGGCTTTATGAGACTGTGTATATAACCTATTACCACATCTGCTATAGTGATTCTTGGGGCATAGTACCCAAGTTATTGATTATAGGAAAAGCTTTGTTTCTATTTAGGAGTTCACTTTTTGTGGGTTTTTTTTTCTGATAGAAAAAAATAAACTGATCAAACATATGTCTAAGTATTGCAGTATATAATATGTTACCTTTAATCTGTGCCTTAGGGTGGTTAATTAACATTTGAAATGCATTAGCAGAACCAACATAACAGATTTGTTTCCTGGGCACATCAAATATCATCACTGAATTCTGTACCGCAGAGTATGCCAATTAACCTGAAATATTAGACAGATGTTTTCACTGGTGAAGTCAGTGGTTCAAGAAAAGTGGTTGGGATTCACTATTTTGTTTTTATGGGTCTCAGTTTTGTAGGACTTGCTCTTGTTATATGAGTGAGTTATAAGAAACTGGAAAACAGAACACTCTAAACCTCTGAGTGAGGCTCGGACTCTAAATCCTGTTAGTGCAAACTTTTCCTTGACTTCACAGAGGACACTGTCTCCTGACCTGAGTTGTGCTTCTGGATAAAACGCTGGCCTTTCTGTTTGTAGCAGCGATGTTCACAATAGGCAAACTATGGAAAGAGACCATCAATAGATGAATGGATAAAGAAGATGTGGCATGTATATATACATATATGTATATATGCATGCACACATATGTGTGTATACACACAGTAGAATATAACTCAGTCATCAGAAAAGAAATCTTACCATTTGCAATGGTGTTGGAACTAGAGGTTATTATGCTAAGTGAAGTAAGTCAGTAAGAGAAAGAATTATCATATGGTTTCACTCATATGTGTATTTTAAGAAACAAAACAGAGGATCACAGGGGAAGGGAGGGGAAAATAAAAAAAGATGGAAGCAGAGAGGGAGACAAACGACAAGAAACTCTTAACTACAGGAAACTGAGGGTTATTGGAGGGGAAGTAGGTGGGGGGATGGGGTAACTGGGTGATGGGCATTAGGGAGGGTACATAATGTAATGAGAATTGGGTGTTATATGCAACTGGTGAATCACTGAACTTTACATCAGAAACTAATAAAAGAAGTGTTCGCCTTTCACCAAACCTACTAAAAAGAGGTGTAATGCATTGTTGGCAGAATTTGGACTGAGATTTACTTTTATTATCACATTCTGCCTGTTAGTGAAGTTGGGAAATACCTCTGTATAGCCTATCACTACAAAGGACTAATATTTACCAACTGTGAGCCAGCGTTAGGTTGACTTAGATTAGTTTGGAGTGGTTCATATGCTAACATTAGAGATATTTGCTACTTCGTACAAGAAACCTTGATACTTGTGGGAAAAATTCAGTACTTTCACCAAAACAACCTTTTTGGTAATATACTTTATCCATCATTGTTGCCGCAGAAAGAAGTCCCCCAGATAGACCAACAGAAGGGATCATTTACAAAAGATTTATGGGAAGGGTTAGGAGAAGACTAAAGACATCACAAAATATTCAGAGAAAAGCAACAATGGGATGCTATTCTAATACCAAGTCTATAGTGTGAAGATAAGAAAACAGTGTTACAAGAACATACTAGGAAGCAGACATGGAAGAGCTATAGTCCTGGTGGGGAAGTAACTACTGCCTGAGAGTTTGTGCAAAAATATAGAGAATAGGGAAGAAATGGCTTCCCTCCCTCTCTCCCATCCTCTGATATCCTATCAGTAACTTTGATAATCTAAATAAAACAGGAAGCCAGAGGGCAATGGAGCCCAGATGATGTGGCCCATGGGGCTTATTCTCCAGGACCTACCAGCAAGGCAAGGCAAGAGGGATAATATGTTTATAAGGCAACTGAAAGATAAGCAGCCACATACTTTAATTGTCGTGTGCAAATTACATGAAGTGGGGTCAAAAAGTCTAAGCAGATGGCAAACTATATAAGCTATTCTCTAATATTTTTGTTTAACAGTAACATAACTAACAAAACCAGTTATGACTAGAAATTAATGTTTTGTGACACATATGCTAGTTCAAGCCTCAACCCAACTGTTATGTACCTCACATATTTGTAAATAATGTTTTCATGTACCAAGGCTCTGAATTTCTGTGACTATATAAATATCCTCACTAACGTGGACATTTTTTCCTTTTTTTAGTGTCTCAGTTTACAACGTCTGGTATTTCTCTGTCTAAAACAAACGAGCTCTCATTTGACAGAGGATAAAAATAAATGCTCCAATTGCCATGACATTAAAATAAGAAAAGTTCTTTGTTGTTATTTTCCATCACTGTTTCTGCATCAGGTCTTTTTTTTTTTCCCCCAATCCTAGTCAACATGCCCCAGGAATGCAATAGGTTTTATAGTCCTATTTTCCTAAAATTTAACCTATGGGAATTAATATTTTATATAGATTTGTACTGGTTACAGAGAAATAAACAATAGTACATTTAGGATGGCACATTAGCCACAGACAGATAGAGCATCCCGCCAAATGGCATATCTGTTCTGGAGTGGATCTTGCTAACTGTATTTTTAGAGCATGTTTTAACCATGATAGTGTAATGCGCCAGTTTGAGTATGACTGAATGTTAGAAAGGGCAGGGAAAAAACACATTTCAACATTTAAAAAATGTAAATGCAGTTTTTCACTACAGAGAAGAAAATAAACTGTAGACATTTAAGAAACGAGATTTCTAACCCTGAAATGATTTTTAAAATATGTTTTTGTTTGAATGACAGAGGACTGAAAATTTTACTTTGTTGGGTGATGGATATTTTTGAATTCTTTTAAATATATTAAGTTTTGTACTAAATGTCATTAAATCATTCTCAAAGAGTTTGATCCTTTCTGTTCTTGTTTTTAAAATTTGCTAGGCATCACAATAGTAGTGTTTAGTTATAGCCAATTACTCTCTACTTCTTTTTTTTTAAAGATTTTATTTATTTATTTGACAGAGAGAAACACAGCTAGAGAGGGAACACAGCAGGGGGAGTGAGAGAGGGAGAAGCAGGCTTCTTGATGAGCAGAAAGCCCCATGTGAGGCTCAATCCCAGGACTCCAGGATCATGACCTGAACCAAAGCCAGACGCTTAACGACTGAACCATGCAGGTCCCCTTACTCTCTACTTCTGTGGCAAAACTCTTCTGAATGCTCTATGATGCTCAGTGAATTGAGGTTTTCCAGGATGGTTGGTGGGAACAGGCACTATTTTCATTCTTATGTGAATATTGAGTGCATCCTTTTAATGTATCCGGTCATTAGGACCTTATCTATGTGTTCTAGACATTCGTCTGTTCAGTTATTGGAAAGGACCATTTGTATGTCTCCAGAACTCCCTTTCTAAGCAAGTCTCTCTTCTCTGGTATGTTGTACAGTGAACTCATAACAAACATTTCACCATCCTGGAACATTCAAGAAGTCTTCTCAGCTCATGAAACTCGATGGGCTTCATCTGAATTATCCATCCCTGCTCCAAGCTTGGAAATGTTCAAGAGGCCATAAGTTTTGGCAATAGAAGGGCTCACATTATTTGTTTTCTATCTATCAGAGATCATTTTCCTTTATTGTTTCATGTTTAGTGTCTTGAAAAATATTGGTTCATGTATATTGTCTGTTTTATTGTCTTACATAGGAGAATATATTTTTAATATCAGCCTAGTCAGAAGCAGAAGTCCCTAAATGGCATATTTAAAATCTATTTTCTAATTGTTTCCTGCTAAAATATGGAAACACATTTTTTTTACAAGTTGTCCTTGTGTCCTGGGATCTTCCTAAATTTGTATCTAAGTTCTAACAGTTGCTTCTGATTTTAGGGGAAAGTTCATTATTTCATCATTAAACAAAATGGGTGCTATTGTATTTTCATAGATGCTCTTTGCCAGGTTCAGTAAGTTACCTTTTCTCCCAAGTTCTCTGAGAGTTAAATTTATATCAGTCACATTTGGTGTCATATTATATTGAGTATTTATCTGAACATTTAAGAAGATCATAAGGTTTTGTCCTTTATTATGTTTACTCTATTATTAAGTTACATTAATTGGTTTTCAAACAGTAAACAAATCTCACATTTCTAGAATACATCCCACTTTCCCAAAATGTATCATCACTTCTGAAAAAGACTCAACTTTCCAATATTATGTTGGAAATTTTTACATACATGTTCATGAGAGATATTGGCTGAGGTATTTTCTCTTCTTGTCTTTTTATTCTTTTTTTTTTTTTTTTTTTGAGAGAGAGAGAGAGAGAGAATGAGCATGGAGGAGGGGCAGAGGGAGAGAGAAAGAGAATCCCAAGGAGGCTCCACACCCAGCACAGACCCTAACATGGGGCTAGATCTCATGGCCTGGAGTCAGATCATGACCTGAGCTGAAATCAAGAGTTGGACATTTAACAAACAGCCTCCCAGGCCCCTGTATTCCTGTCGTTTGTAATGTTTATAATTTTGCTGGTCTCATGGATCAAATTGAGAAGTGTTTCCATTTCTACATTTTAGTAAGGATGGCGTAGTAAAAAGTTATTCCATTTCCTGTAGTTTTGCACATCTTTTTAGTTTTCAATGGCAAATTGTAAAACTTGTTAATGTCCTTTTGTTATTGTTGTATTATAACAACAATAACAGTGTAAGTGTAAGTGTAAGTCCCTTGACTAGGGCCTTCATTAGGAAAAGGAGTCTAAATATAATTTTTATGTATCATTGCTTTTATGAATTGTTATGTTTGCTTACATTTACAGTAATAATGATGGGTTTTCCTTAATTATTTTAACATACAATGTATTTGTAATTATATATATATTTAATCATATAAGTAGTTTTTTTAATAGTAAAGAATAATTATTGAGGATGTCATGAAGAAAAGACACAGTTTGTTAGAGTGGCACATAACCATAGAAACTGGGGGAGCACCTGGGTGGCTAAGGTGGTTAAACATCTGCCTTTGGCGCAGGTCATGATCTTGGGCCCCCTGTCAGGCTCCCTGCTCATCAAGGAGTCTGCTTCTCTCTCTCCCTCTGCCTTTTACCCCTGCTTGTACTCTTTCTCAAAAAAATAAATAAAATCCTTAAAAAAAAGACACACAGTAGAATCTTGGGAAACACTTCATTAGTGCACTGAATCCCTATACTAACTTTGCAAATTATAGCAGGTCAATTTTATTGATGAATAAATGAGGATTAGAGAGGATAACTTGTTCAACTTTATAAAGCAAGCAAGTGACAAAATAGGACTTAAATTTCGTTTCTCCTCTCTTTAGAGCTTAATCTGTTAACTGATACTCTATATTTTGATAAATTATTTTGCTGTAAATTTGTTCTTCTGCTTAAGAAGACAAAAAAAGGAAATTACATACATAGTTTTATGATAGAAGCTGACCAAATATTCCCAGAACTAGTGTATTAATACCACATAGACAAAACTGAAGACTTTATTGTTCTTAAGTTGTACTGAACTATGTGTAGTAGCAAAATTCTTGTATCTATTGTAAGATCATGAAAATCTATTTAGATAGTAATCTGTATTAAAATTATGTAGTTAGTCACTTAATGTTGCCATACGACTAATGGACAGACACATACCTATGCTTTCTGAAACATATGTTGAGAAATGAAAAAAAATTCTAAAAAATGCTATTACAGAAATATATTAAAAGCATATCTTTTTATATTATTCATTAATCAGAAATATATTACTTATCTCTTGATAAGGACATATATCATTGTATCATTTTGAAGGATTTCCACAGGGGCCTAAATAGAGGCTTATTCAGGAAGAAATCTTTCCTATGCCTGGTCAGCTGGTGATGAGTCCTTCAAAGCTCATCATAAATAGTTTGGCTTGAGTTTCCAGGACTTCCTCAAATCCTTGCAGAAAAGGCCATCTGTAAGGCAAGCTCCAGTCCCAATAGATATCTGGGCCACTGGATTTTAGTTCTTGGAGATGCCAATCAGGAAAAATTGGAAACATCAATTTAGAAGGATGTAGCTCCATTTGAAGGAAACTGGTAGAACTGAAAATTTGGAAAAGGACTAATAATTTGGACAAGGTAATAGGATCCAGTCTAATTTATAGGACAATATCAAAATCCTCCCCCAGGAAGGATATATTTCAGATGATGCATATATTTCTATTGAAACATGAAATTTCTCTCTATATTCAATACCCCACATTTTTAAAAAGATTTCACTATTTATTTAGTTTTTAGAAAGAGAGAGAAAGATAATGAGCAGGAGGGGGAGAGGGAGAGAGGATTTCAAGTAGACTCTGCACTGTGCACAGAGCCCAACACAGGCTCCATCTCATGACCCTGACTGACATCATGATCTGAGCTGAAACCAAGAGTCGGATGCTTAACTGACTGAGCCACCCAGGCAGCCCATGACCCCACATTTTCATTTAAAAAAATAACTTCAAAGGAATCGCATTCATGATCATAAAATAAAACTTGTCTTATCATATTTGGCTTTATTATTTATATAGGAGTAACAACAATGGTAACTTACCACACTGGCCTTCAGTTTTCTATGCTGGAAGCTTTCATAAGAAATCCAAGATTGGACTTGCAGCTGGAAAGCCAATCCAAGTACCCACCATGACATGTCACCTATATTACGTATAAATATGGATGAATTCCTCTCTTCTTTTGGTCCTCAAAATATCTTCAGATTCCTGGGCTTATCAGGAAGTAGATTTCCTTACCTGTAAGACTCGGAATACATAAAACCATGAGTACTTTAAATTAAATCAGGTTTCAGGCCAGTTTTCCCAAAAGGGTTTTGTAAGCACTGACTCCATGAAGTCAAGCTTATTTCCTTGAAAGTGTTTAGTTATAGCTATTGAATGAGCATCATTCTCAAACATGACATTCCAGGTAAGGTCTTGGATACATATCTGATATTTCTAATCAAGTTCAAGTAATAAGGAGGACAAATGCATATGGAACCCATGAAAACAAGCATATAGCTATGTAAGAATGCTTAAAGAGTTCCCAAATCCTGCAGGGATCAGTCAGACAGGAAAATATAAAACGTTTAATTCCTGTCTACTAAATTTGTTGTTATTTATAGATAGCTTAGGAAAAAGAGAAAAGGCTTCCTTTTATATTCAGAAAATGTAACATTAAAAGGTCAATATTTCAAACAAAACCCACAATCAGTTCATTTAGTCCTATGTCATTACTTCTTGTTCTGCCTCAGCATGGCTTAGCAGTCTCATGAACCCATTTGCTTCTAGGTTACTGTTCTGGAAAACCTAAATTGATCCACTAGCATGGTCTTAAGGTTGTTTCAGTGATTCCTTAACATATAAATGATGCGTAGATGCCTGTACCCAAAACCACACAGCATAGCACTTTCACACATGACAAGCACTCACACCTGTGGTTGATTCCAAGTGCTTTCAGAGAAATATCAGAAAAAAAAGGAATAAATGTATTTTACTATATTTACTGCTAACATATCTAGAATGGCTAACAGATGGTTTCGTTGATCTTGGCTGTCCTCCTTATATGCTGGGGTATGGATCATCTGGCTATCAACTTTTCTAGGCTTCTTAGGCTAACTATCTGATGAGACATGATAGACATGTGGAGTGAAGCCAAGTCACCCGGTCATCCTCTTGATGGAGGAAGGTGTGGAGTCAGGTGAGTGATAGAGAAGGTTTAGTATGCAGGCCTGGGTGACAAATTAGAGCCATCAGTGAAATTAATTTATCACAAAGAATATCAAGCAATTCTAGATATACAGAGAAATTATAAAATATCCTCTTAGCATATATTTAGTAAATGTGCAAAATTTATTCTTCCTTGAATTGTGTGAGACATGAAATGTCTCACATTCTTCCCTATACTTCTTTGCTAAGTATGTATAGATTACCAAAAACTGGACAATGTACTCTGGGGGCTCAAAAAACATAAATATTTATCCTCAAGAAGCATACAATCTTTATGGTCGCAAATGACTACAATGCATGGTAATCTGTTGTATGAGTAGCATAAAAATACTATGGGAGTTCAGAGAATGGAGAAATCCCTGCTGACTACTGGGGGATGGAGACTGCAAAATGCTTCTTTGCCAGTGACATGTTAGCTGAAGCTTGACAGATAAATAGGATTTCAATAGGCAGAAATGACAGGGTTTAGCTATTGCTGAAAAAAAATTGAGTGAATAAATGAAGGCAATAAACTATGAAGGCAAGTTTTGGAGAAAATCAATGGCTATATGGAGCTCAAGATGTAGGTGCAAGAGCTAAATTAGGTCTGTACCAACTTTATATAAAACCCTGGAATTTTTTTCATGAAGTTGCCATCATTTTTACATGCCTACTATATTTTTCTCATGAAATTCGAGGCCAACTGAAAACAGAATACAGTTATTTCAAGATTCTAACTGCCTAAATTCTTGGAAAACTTTGAGTTTATTATGTTTATTTTTCCCCAAGTTTATATTCTATTCCAATGTCAAGTATATTATATCTTCATGAATATTTAAAATTATTATATGACCCCAAACCTGCATTGCCAAAAAGACTTAATCATTGACATTCAAGCCATTTTTTAAAAAAAATCACAATTCTTGAAAAGGCAGCAAATAGGTTACAAAATGTGAAAAGCATACCTTACATTTTGTTTCAAAGGAGTTGTCGACATTGGGTCAGTATTCTAGAAATGATCAGTCTAATGAAACTTCTGAGGACCACTCAAGAGAAAGATGCTAATGAAAAGTATGAGGACTTTGGAAGAAAAGTGTGTTCTTGGTCTTGTGACACAGCGATGCAAAGGTATGCCTTACATAACATCCTTTAAAGGCCCTAAGTCTCAGCCAAAATTTTTTAATTATTCTTACCCCAGTAGGTTCACATACAACTGTCTTTTTTTTAATCACTTTTTTCTTTTTTCTTTTTTTTTATTTTATGTTACTTAAATTTTTTTTTCCAGTGTTCCAAGATTCATTCCCCATTCCCCACACCCAGTGCTCCATGCAATAGGTGCCCTCAGTACCTACCACCAGGCTCTCCCATCCCCCCACACCCCTCCCTCCACGTCCCTCAGTTTGTTTCTGTGTCCAAAGTCTCTGTTGTTTCGTTTCTCTCCCTGGATTACCCTAGTTCCCATTTACTTTCCTTCTCCTACTGTCCTCCAGGTTACCCCTCATGCACTGCAAGTAAGTGAAGCAATATAGCAATATGGACCGGACTGGAAGAGATTATGCTGAGTGAAATAAGCCAAGTAGAGAAAGTCAAGTATCACATGGTTTAATCACTTTTTTAAAAAAGATTTTATTTATTTACTTGACAGGCAGAGACCACAAGTAGGCAGAGAGGCAGGCAGAGAGGGAGGAGGAAGCAGGCTCCCTGCCAAGCAGAGAGCCCAATGCGGGCCTCGATTCCAGGACCCTGAGATCATGACCTAAGCTGAAAGCAGAGGCTTTAACCCACTGAGCCACCCAGGCGCCCCACATACAACTGTCTTAAAATTTAGTATTCTTTAAGGCTCTCAGTCCTATGCTTGTTACCTGTTTTTATTTTTATTGTCATCATTGTATTTATTTATTATTTATTTTCAGAATAAAAGTAAATCTCTTGACTAAGTTAAGGCAGATCTCAGAAATGTGTCAGGAAAGACAAAATTAGCATTTAAAAATATATTTAGGGTTTTGTATTTCATTTAGAAGAGAACATTTTGCTAGCTGTATTTTTACTCTTCTATGAACACATGGGTTGAATGTCTACTATTGAAATATTACATCAAACAGGTACATTCCTTTATTCTTTCACGAGAAGGGGAGAGTGCTTATGGTAAAATAAACAATGGATATGGTTGGCATACATTAATTATATGAATCAACAAGCTGCCCACTACACAAGACTTGAATTTAACAGCTAGAAAAGAGGCTCTGTCTAGAATTCAACAATAAAGAAGTAATAAAACACTTGTGATTCAAACAATGTTCCTTCTTCACTAGGAGTTACTCTGATTTGTTTACAAAATTTTTCTTCTTTTAAGTAGAAGAAATCTGTAATTTTACCTCTATTTACATTCACACAGAATATAGGCAGAGCTAAATAAAAGAGTACAGTATTGGTTTTATTTCTCACAGTTCCTCTAGAAGTGCCCTCTGCTAGTGATCTCATGGTTATGGAGCTCTAAATTGTATTTGGTGATAATTATTTTTCTTGCAAATTTATATGCATGAAAGCAATATTGGAACAACAATGGAAAAGTAATTTTCTATGAAAGATAGAAATTATTTATCTGCTCTGAAGTGGGATCAAATACATTTTCGAAATCATGGGGCTAAAATTGAATCCAAACTCTAACAAGATTGTGTGTATGTATCTACTTGAATATGATCCAATTTTTAAAATGTATGTAAGTGAATTAAAAGATGTAATAAAAGAAAAAATTGGCGTCCTACATAGTTTAATCATATTACTGAAATTGCAGATAACACATATTAATGGGATTTTCCTTTAAATTACCAGACAACTTAAAAGATTCTAAGCAGAATTGGATTAGTCCTAACCAAAGGGTTATGCACATAGTAATTCCCTGGGAGATGTCCCAGGACAAAATATTACTGTCTCCCTTCTCATTTAGCAAAAACAAAAAGAAGAAGGAAATGTACTTCATTTGTAATTAGTAGTTGGTTTTCCAGTAGGCTAGTCTTAAATATAAAGTATGTTAACTTCACTAAAACTTCAAATAAAAATTAGAATTAAATTATCATATACTCTTTTGCCAGTGAAGACTGCAAAGGCAGATTTTAAAAGAAAATTATAAGAAGAAATAAAAAATGCCCAATATAATTTAAAATACAAAAGTAAAGCATAACTATAAAATTTCCAGTTTTATATAATTTTTTTACATTTTGTTTCAGATTTTGTATTTGTCCTAAACAGAAAGACCACTAGAATTAGAATGGTATAGTCCTTTCTGAAATACATAAATGGAGTAGTGTATTAATTTTACCACTAAGCAGATCCCCAGACACAGGGTATAGCTAATATATTAAAATGACAAGTAGAAGATAATGTAAGAAGTATATTTGTCTGTTTGTTCTTTTAACACATTAGAATGCTAGTTCTGTTTTTGAATGTGGTATGTGTGGATGACACAAACTTTCCTGCAAAAGTGCTTGTCCAGGGCAATGGTTCTCAAAGTGGATACCACCATCATTGCCTCACCTGGAAATTTAGCAGAAATGCAGATTCTCAATTACCATCCAGGAGCTACTGAATCAGAAATCTTGGAAGCGGAGCCCAGAAATCTGTAAATCTGTCTTGTAATACGCCTGTAGGTGATTTTTAAGGGAAACCAGTACTGTATTCAGTGCCTGGTTCTGTGCTGAATACCATAAAACTATTATTACAGGTATCAAAAGAATCTTCAAAATATATATTGTTATTCTAATTTTAGAGGTAAAATAATAAAGAACATTCAAGGATGTTAAGCAATGTATTTATTGTTATTCTTACAGAAAATATGAAGGGTACTCTGCCTATCATGAAAGATAGCTTCCTTTCCATACATCTAACTCTCCCAAAGCCTGGCTGTAAGCTCCATCTTCACATAATTGTGTACCCTCTGGTTTTAGTCCATCTATCAGAGCCAGGTGCTACCATGGATAATTATATAAGATCCACAGGGATAGAGCTTTCTGCTTTTTGTTATCTGATTTACCCAAGTTTTCTAAGCAATACCTGACATATATCAGGCACTCAACATATATTTGTGGAATGAAAAGAAATGGGGAGAGAAGGAGAAAGTATATTAGCAGTTTTATACATATAATCTGAACTATTTCCTTACAACACATTTGCAGGATCATTATATACCTGTTTGAAGAATGAAGTGACTAATATTAAAATGAGTAAGTGATTCTTATACACATGCAGAGTCATCAGCAGACATTGCATTGACTGGTCTATTTGATTATAAAATTCATTATTTTACTTTTCCTCATGATAGAGAAGGCCAAATACCCACTCTGGATTAGTATCATGAATCATTCATACATGCATGTAAGAAGCTGTTTTTAAAGATTTTATTTACTTATTTATTTGAGAGAGAGAGAGAGAGAGAGAGAAAGAGAGAGAGAGAGAGAGCACAAGCAGGTGGAGTGGAGAAGCTGGCTCCTTCCTGAGTAGGGAATCTGAACTGGGGCTCCATCCCAGAACCCTGGAATCATGACCTGAGCTGAACATGGAGGCTTAACTCACGGATCTACCCAGGAGTCCCAGAGAAGTTCTTTCTATAGTCACCTCAAAGATAAATAATATGAGCCTGAGATAGGTTAAAAACAAACAAAACAACAACAACAACAACAAAAACCTATAGCCAAAGAAAACAAACTAGTAATTCAGAGCCCCTATGTTGACAGCCAGATATTTATGTACCACAAATGGAACACAGTGAAAGGAATCCTGTAAACTAGTTAAAGTGTAAAAAGACTCAACCTGTAAGTGAACTAGATTCTATAAAGTTTTACCTGCATGTCTGTTTTGCTTCAAATTATGAACATTGTCTACTCCTACATAAAACAGAGCAAAATATTCAGTTGGAAATAAGGAACATTTTAAAAAAAAACATTTCTTATCAGCCTAGAATGATAAAGATTATCTATAGAAATTTTCATACTTTAAATGACATTGAAAAATATTAATGTAAGCCCTGTTGAATAGTATTCTTTATGGGAGTACATAACATTATTTTAATATGTATTTATACCCTTTAAGATGAGATAGCATTCAATAAAACTTTTATCTTTTGGTGAGAGTTATATTACATCTAGCAAAAAAATAATACATCAGATAAAAATATTTTATAAAAGCTGATCTTTATGAATGTCTGATTTGTACCCCACAATATCTATTTTTAAAATCTTGTAAAATAAATTGTCTTTGGTGGTATTATTATAGGTATGAACTAGCAAAATATATTCTAAAAGAGAACAGGAAACCTATGAACATATATACATCACTGTAACTAAACCTTGAATCGAGAAGCAGCAACTGACATTTTAGGGATGCAGCCAAAGAAATTTTTTTAAAAAATACTAACCAATACTTACATCCATTAGTTTTCAAGTTTCTTCCTTACGTCATAAGATGTGGCACTGAAGGGAGGCAAAGTCTCTGTTTTCTAGTCCTTTCATTCCTGGATGCTGTAGGGTAAATGGTAGAGGAAAGCAGGAGTTAAAGTCAACTTCCTAATTCACTCTTCCAATATTAATATTGCCATTTAGGGCAGTGTCTCAACTTGTGGGGTGGTTTTTAACTCTCAATAAATTTGGCAATGTCTGGAGACAATTTTCATTGTCACCAGTGGAGAGGAGGTATTACTGGAACAATATATGCATTAAATGAATCTAGTAGGTAGAAGCCAGGGATGCAGCTAAACATCTTATAATGCAGGGCAGTCCCCACTAAGGAATAATTGCCCCAAACATCAATGGTGAGAAACCTTGACCTGGAATAAAATTTCAGCCAACACGTGTATAAAAGCTGAAATCTAAATAACATAAATGTGTTCAGGTAAGTGGATCTTGATAATGACTTGGGTGGAAGTTTGGGGATATAATAAGAAATAATGCGTCAATATAATCTGGTGCTTTAAAGCCCTGAAATCACAGAAAAAGCTGTCACAGGGGAAAGCTTAATAGTGCTGATACAAAACTTCAGAATGGAGTTTTAAGCAATGAAATTGTGTGCAATACCCCATTGCCAAGAAATACCTACTGTAGAGAACAAAGCATTATTTTGGCTTGATGCTATGAAACAGTGACTTTTACATATGCCTCTCCTTATTATAATATACCAAGCATCACTTCACTTCTTCCATTTTTTTTTAATTTTGTGAATGATATAGAATAGAACTGGCCCTATCAATGAGAAAATTTCTTCTAGCTTAAAGTTGTATTTTATTCAGTCATTTCATTCATAACATGTGCATGTAACACTATAAACGGGAAAACCTACCAGTATACATAGTTGTGTTACTTCATATGTTTGTATTTTTCCTATACAAGAGAAGCCAAATTATTGAGAGTAGGGGGAAACAAAACAAAACATAAACTAAAGCTTGGCTGCTGGCATTGGCAGTGGGAAGACTTTTTCAACTGTTTTAAGACGATTAAAACCAGGCATCAGCTCTTGAGTGGACCATCTTCTGAGGGTCTGGACTACCGCTCTCTCCCTCCTAATGCCAATCCTACAGGCAAGTAATTTCTCTTCCACCCTCATTGTCTCAATACCAACCAGTAATGTAGTAACCACAGGGATATAAGCATTTCCACTCTATTTCTGTTATTCATTTTAAACACTCATCATGATGGTCTCCACTCAAGCTGAATTCTCTGCTCAGGCTGCCCAAGCTAGTTCCAATAGTATGAACTATTGTTTCTGTTAATGCTTTGCAGATATTTAAGGGATGTGTATATTGGATTACAGCAGGAAAGACTATATTGCCAAAAAAGCATTCTCATTTTATGGATCAGTTTTGTGAATGCAATTAAATTGACTCTGGAGAGATGGATGCATTCCATGTATCCTAATGAAATTACATTTTGAGACTGCTATTCTTGGATGTACTTTCTTGACTAGTAAAATCATCAAGAAAATGGTATCCTATTGACCTTCTGGAAGCCAACCAATTAGGTCTTAGTTTGGTGACATTTGCTTTCTTTATTCCATAAATCTTAACTTCCACTTACCAAAAAATGTGAACTTATGGAGATGGTAGGATTCTCTATGAAAACAATAAGCATCATTTCAGAAATAGGTCACTTTATTTCAAAGTGACCAATATATTTGATTTTGCTGATTAAAATATTGTTTTTAAAATGAATTTAGCTGTTATAAAATCACAGTTCTATTTATTATTGGTATAAATACCATCTTCATTTTAAGTGAGAATTAACTATACCTAATATATGAACCCCGATGTGGCTTCATTCATGAACACACACATGAAAGTGAAAAAAATGGCAAAAAAAGGAGAAGAAAAACATGTTGGTAAACAATTTTGCTGAAACAAACTATTTTTTATTTCACCTTAAGATAAGAAATATCTTTAGCCCTTGTTATTCAAAGCCTATGTGCATTCCTAGCCATTTTACTAAATGAATCACATTTGCTTTATCTTGAGATTCATAATTACTCTAAGTTGTTGAAAGGTAGGATCTCTGGTAATTGCAGGTTTTATAAATTTAAAAACAATATGAAAACAGAAACTATAGCATTTCAGTGAATACAGAACCAGAAAAATGACTGTAAATAATGAGAAAGTGATTCATAGCATGTTAATATGTTTGAAATACAGTAGAATATTAGATGTTTTACCTTTTACTTTTTTAAATTTCTTTAAATTCAATTAGTTAACCTATAGTGTATCATTAGTTTCTAACATAGAATTCAGTTATTCATCCATTGCATATAATACCCAGTGCTCAATACATCATGTGCCTTCCTTAATGCCCATCACCCAGTTACCATATCCCCCCAACCTCCTCTCCTACAACCCTCAGTTTGTTTCATATAGTTAAAGCCTCTTATGGTTTCCCTCCCTTTCTGATTTCATCTTTTTTAACTGTGTTTCTGTCTCATCTTATTTTTCCCTCTCTTCCCCTATGATTAACTATACCTAATATATGAACCCCGATGTGGCTTAAATTGCACATATGAGTGAAACCATATGACAATTGTCTTTCTCTGACTGACTTATTTTGCTTAGCCTAATACCATCTAGTTCCATCCACACGGGTGTAAGAGTTCATCTTTTTTGATGGTTGAGTAATATTCCATGTTGTATATATACACCACATCTTCTTTATCCATTCATTTGTTGATGGACATTTGGGCTCTCCCCATAGATTGACTCTCATGGACACTGCTGCTATAAACGTTGGGGCGAAATTGCCCCTCTGGATCACAATGTTTGTGTCCTTGGGTAAATACTGAGTAATGCAATTGTTGGATCCTAAGTAGTTCTATTTTTAACTTGAGGAACCTCCATACTGTTTTCACATGGGCTGTACCAGCTTGCATTTCTACCAACAGAGTAAGATGGTTCCCTTTTTCTGCATCCCCGCCAACCATTGCTGCTTCCTGACTTGTTAATTTTAGCCATTCTGACTAATGTGGGGTGATATCTCATTGTTGTTTTGATTCGTGTTTTTCTGATGCCAAGTGAAGGTGAGCATTTTTTCATGTCCCTGAGCCATTTGTATGTCTTCTTTAGAGAAATGTCTGTCATGTCTTCTTCCAATTTCTTGACTGGATTATTTGGTTTTTTGGGTGTTGAGTTTGGTAAGTTCTTTAATAGATCATGGATAGTAGCCCTTTATCTGATAAGATACTTGCAAATATCTTCTCTCATTTTGTCAGTTGTCTTTTGGTTTTTGTTGACTGTTTCTTTTGCTGTTTAAAGGCTTTTTATCTTGGTGAAGTCCCAATAGTTCACTTTTGCTTTTGTTTCCCTTGCCTTTGGAGACGTGTCTAGCAAAAAGTTGCTATGACCCACATCAAAGAGGTTGTTGCCTGTATTCTTGTCTAGGATTTTGATGGATTCCTATCTCATATTGAGGTCTGTCATCGATTTTGAGTTTATCTCTATGCTGTAAGAGAATAGTCCAGTTTCACTCTTTTGCATGTGGCTGTCCAATTTTCAGCGCCATTGTTGAAGAGACTGCCTTTTTTCCATTGGATACTCTTTCCTGCTTTGTCAAAGATTAGTTGACCTTAAAGTTGAGGGTCCATTTCTGGGTTCTCTATTCTGTTCCACTGATTTATGCGCCTGTTTTCTGCCAAGATCATACTGCCTTGATGGTTACCTTTTACCTCTAAGGTAGAAAATAATTCAGCAATGAAAATGTGTGTGTGTGTATGTGTGTGTGTGTATTAAAAATAGTGTTTTCAGGAATAAAGCAGTATAACCCTAGTGTTTGTTTATGGTTCATAGATTATTCAGTATTCATGCTATTCTAATTGTTGCTGTATATTTTAAATATCACCTTATGCTAATGAAATAAGCCAAACAAATGCTGTATAGTATAAGTTATATGTGGAATCTAAAAATAAACCATATGACCATTGTTTTTCCCACAGAAACAAAATAGCATAGGTTGCCAGAGACAGAGGGATGGGTAAAATAAAAAGTTGGAAAAATGTTATACAGTGAAAAATGTTTGAGGATGTAATGTATAACATGATGAGTATAGTTGATAACACTGTATTGTGCAATTGAAATTGGCTGAGAGAATAGAACTTAAATGTTTTCGGAAAGAAAAAAGGTAAATGTGTGAGGTGCTGGATGTGTTATTTAACTCAATGGGGAGAATCCTTTCACCACACATGGGCATATCAAATTATCACATTATATTTTTTAAATATCTTACTACAATTTTTTTAAATATTTTATTTATTTGACAGAGAGAAACACAGCCAGAGAGGGAACACAAGCAGGAGGAGTGAGAGAGGGAGAAGCAGGCTTCTTGCCGAGCAGGGAGCTTGATGTGGGACTTGATCCCGGGTCTCTGGGATCATGACCTGAGCCTAAGGCAGTTGCTTAACCAACTGAGCTACCCAGGCGCCACTAAATATCTTACTACAATTTGATTATACTTCAATGAATCTGGGAAAAAATAATAAATATCACCCATGTCTAGAAATAGCTGTATCCCATGTTTTATAGATTACTATGCTCATGGATTTACTTTTTAGGTCTGAGTAAGTCATACTAAAAGTGTGAATTTAAAAGCTCAAAAATAGATACTGGAGTGAACGCAAATCACACTGTTCCAAAATATGGGAGTTTCAAAACATAAGAGATAAAACCTTTCTCATTATTTTTCTTCAGTCCATGATTGACTAACAGAAAGCAAATTTACCTTCCTCTTCCCTTAAACAACTAGAAAACAAAACAAATAAAAATAAAAAAGAAGAAGAAGAAAGAAAGATTTATCACATGTTGAAAACGGATGGCAAAGTACTGTGACCATAGAGGGAAGAAAAACAAATGAGGTAAATACTAAAATGGGGTCAACTCACTGTCTGCAGGCAGTTTTCCAAGTCACTGCAAGGAGAGACAAAAGACTTAACAAAATCTGCATTAAAGTGGCAGAGATCAGAGTTTGTGAAAGTGAAGGCAGTAAGAATTTGAGGGGAAGAGTACTGGAGAGGAGGTAGTGATATCAAAAAAACAAAAACAAACAAAAAAAACAACAACAAAAAAACCACAAAACCAAAAAAAAAAGTAGAAAGATCTTGAGAGGGTCTCCTTGAGCCTTTGGCTATGTTCCAATCTGTGCATGCATGAGAGGAGACTTATCTGAAGCCAGAAAGTAACCATGAGAAAAAAGTAATCTAAACAGTTTCCAGAGTTCAAATAAAGTAGATAATAGCTCATGTTCCCATGAGTTGGAATAGAAACGTCTCTCAATACACAGGACATTGGGAAGAGTCTTGGGAAGAGCATTGCCTCAGTAATCTGGTGAAACTAGAACCGGAGTAAAGCCTGCTCTGAGGCTGGCCTAACAAAGTTCATGAGCTTCTAATAGGTAAAAATTGATTCCAAGAAACGTAACTGTGTGACTAGTCAAACTCAATAGTTATTTAGATAATACAACAACATAGAGCATTCTATATTTAAATTAATAATATCTGACATGGGGGGCACCTGGGTGGCTCAGTCATTAAGCATCTGCCTTCAGCTCAGGTCATGATCCCGGAGTCCCAAGAACTAGCCCTGCATCAGGCTCCCTGCTTGGTGGGAAGCCTGCTTCTCCCTCTCTCACTCGCCCTGCCTGGGTTCCCTCTCTGGCTGTGTTTCTCTCTGTCGAATAAATAAATAAATGAATGAATAAGTGAATAAATAAGATCTTTAAAAAGTAATAATAATATCTGACCACTAATCAAAACTTTCATCTGTTTCCTTATATTTCTGCAGGTTTTATAAGAAGCACTGATTGCTTTTTCTTGATTATGTTTTCAATGATGTTTGTAAAGATAACAGTTTTTATGACAGAGACATTTTCTCTCTTCTGAGCAAAGGGTAGGTTTTCACAGTCTTGAAAGACAGAGATGGTGCTTCCCTCAAGAGCAAAGCACAGCCATCTTCACTGTCCAAAATAATGAAGACAATATCTTCCCCTAGAGCAAAGGAAAGGGGTGGGTACAGTCCAACAAAAAAAAGCTCATGGTCTGGGGCCCCTAAGTGGCTCAGTCACATAAGCATCAGACCCTTGGTTTTGGCTCAAGGTCATGAGATCAAGACCCGTGTCCAGCTCCATGCTCAGTGCAGAGAATACTTGAGATTCTCTCTCTCTCCCTCTCTGTCCCTCTCCTGCTCACTCTCTTTCTCTCTATCTCTCAGGTAAATAAATAAAATCTTTTTAAAAAATCACATTTCCTAAGTCAGGGTTCCTCTCTTAAGAGTAAAAAACATACTGTGTGTAGGGGCCATCCAACCCTATTTGCACTGCCTGTAGGCACTGGGGCTTAAAGAACCAGTGTGAAAGTACTGGTGTTCTGGTCGACAATATCTTTGTCAGTACTAATCTCTCCATTGTTTATGCCTTGTAAGTATCATGTCTTCTGCAATCATCCATAAACTGTGGCAGACCAACTTATTAGCTTAATAGCTTCACAGTTTTGAACATAAGTATATTAAAACATCAATATAAAAATGCTCTATTTGTCCAAGAAAGAGAACACAAAAGTAATATGAAGAAAAAGTAGAAGATATGGGGAAAAATCACACACAAAACTAGTAGAGTTAAAAAATCAGTATGTGATATGAAAGATACTTTGGATGAGATTAACAGCAGACAAGACACTTGTAGAGAAAATGTCAATAAACTTAAGGATACAGCAAGCAGCAACTATCCAAAATGAAGCACAGAGAGGAAAAAAAAAAAAACTGGTGAGCATAAACAAAGCATAAACGACCCATGGAAAAAATGTCAAGTTGTCTAATATGTGTGACATTGGAATTCCTGAAGGAAAGAGTGTGAAATGGAAAAAGAAGAAATAAATTTAATAAATGGTGGACAACTATTACATAAACTTAAGAAAAACTACAATCTTGCAGGTCACAGATCACTGAATAATAACATGAAATAAATCACAAGTTACATCATAATGAAATTACTGAAAAACAGTGACAAAGATAAAGTCTTAAAAAGCTTATGGATAGTGGGAGAGAAAGGACATTACAGAACAAGAAATGTATGAATAAAGGAATAAAAACTAATCTCATCAGAAAATATGCATAAAAAAGACAAAGAAATGACATTTTTAAAACACTGAAAAAGAAAGTCAATTTATAACTTTATACTTAGCAAAATATCTTTCAAAACAAAAACCGAGACATTATTGTCAGAAGAACTACACTATCAAAAAACAAACAAAAAATTGTTTAAGAGATGCTTTAGGCATTAGAAAGGTGATACAATATGGAAATGCAAATTTATAAAAAGAATTAAGAAGGTTTGGAAGGGTAGACACAGTTATGAATAATGCATATTTTCTCTCATATCTTAATTTCTATAAAAGATAAGAAATTCCTTCAAGGAAAGTAGTAATACTAGTATATTGTGATGTTTTTTATTATGTTCAGTTAGCCAGCATATAGTACACAATCAGTGTTTGCAAATTGTTCAATGAATCATTAGTTGTATATAACACCCAGTGCTCATCACAACACATTAATTTATAATATAAATAAAAGTAGTATATGTGGTAACCATTACAAAATAAAAGGGAAAAATGGATGTTTGCAGTTATGAGTCTATACATATACATGAAGTAGTATAGTATTATTTGAAAGTAGACTGTGGCACACTAAAAATGTATATGACAAATACTAAAGCAGCAACTAAAAAAATAAAATAAAATAAAATAAAATATTAGAATTAAAGAGCTCCTGGGTGGGTCAGTTAGTTAGTATTTGCCTTCAGCTTAGGTCATGATCTCGGGGTCCTGGGATCAAGTCTTGCACCAGGCTCCTTGCTCATCAGAGAGTCTGCTATTCCCTCTCCCTCTGCACCCAATGCATGCTTGCTTTCTCTCTCTGTCTCCCTCCCTTTCTCTCAAATAAATAATCTATTTTTAAAAATACTAGGATTAAAAATAAAATTAAAATAATGAAATCATCATAAACAAATTAAAAAATAAAAGGTAATGATGGAAATAAAACCCTGAAATATTCTAATAATGATAAATAATACAGTGGAAAAAAGTAAGAAAGAGATTGAAGAACACCTGAGACAACAAGTACTAGATGATAGTTTTAAGCCAGCATTAAAGAGCTTGGTAACTGAATTCGATGTAAAAAACACTATAACCAGCTATATGGAGCTACATGAAAGTCATTTTAAATATAAAGACAAAAGTCAGATAATAGCAAACGGATGTGAAAATACCATTAACATATGCATAAAAAAGCTGTGGCAGCTGTTCTACTGTCAGAGAAAATAGACTTCAGAACAAGGAATACTGCCAGGGTTGAGCAAGTGTACTTCATAATAATAAAAGAATCAAAATATCAGGAGGACATAATAATCCCAAAGGGGTATTTGAACCCAGTAACAGAGCTTTAGAAGAACTGAAACACACTGATAGAAAAAAAGAGAGAAATATACAAATCCACAATTACTGTTGGAGATGTTAACACTCCTCTCTGAATAACTGAAGAACAAATAGAGAAAAAATAAGTAGAACTCTGAAACACTGGAACAACACCAATAAAAAACTGGTCTTTGTAGATACTTGGCTGAATGCTCACTTAACAATAACAAAACACACATATTTTTTTTCAAATGTACATAGAATATTCACCAAAGTAGAATATATTCTGGGTGATAAAATGCAACTCCACAAATTCGAGGTTACTGGAATTGTACATATTATGTTCTGTGACCAAAAAGAAATTAAACTACAAATCAAAAACAGACACATATATAGAAAATATCCAAATAGTCAGGAATTAAACAACACAATTTTAAGTAAACCAATAGTTCAGGGAAGCAACACAGGAAAAAAATATGTATTATATGTTTTTATATATATTTTCCCCCACTTAATCTGAATGAGTGGAAATTAACCACAATATAAAATTTATCAGGTGCAACTAAACTAGTGCATAGAAAGAAAATGAAGGAGTTTCTCAAATCAATCATCTAAGCTGCTTTCAGCTTTTCAATAGTAGTTATTTGAATTGTTTGCTCGTTTATTTATTTTTAAGTAGGCTCCACGCCCAATGCTGAGCCCAACACGGAGTTTGAACTCAAGGCCCTGAGATCAAGACCTGAGCTGAGATCAAGAGTCAGACACTAAACCAACTGAGTCACCCAAATACTGCTGAACGGATTTTTTAAAAAGTCATATACCTCTGGCCAGATTGATCAGTTGCAAAAAGAAAAAAAATTGAGAAGATACACAGTAACAATATCAGGTATGTAAGAGGGGACAGATGGCAAATCCTGCAATTTTGAAAGAATAAATTGGAATATTATAAATAATTATATTCCAATAAATTTGGCAAACTAGATCAAAGGAATACATTTCTTTCTTTTTTTTTTTTTTTAAAGATTTTATTTATTTGACAGAGAGAAACACAGCGAGAGAGGGAACACAAGCAGGGGGGAGTGAGAGAGGGAGAAGCAGGCCTCCCGCAGAGCAGGGAGCCCGATGTGGGACTCGATCCCGGGTCTCCGGGATCATGACCTGAACCGAAGGCAGTCGCCTAACCAACTGAGCCACCCAGGTGCCCCAAGGAATACATTTCTTAAAAAAAAAAATTGCTGAAACTCTCTCAAGCAAATGTAGTTCACCCAAAGTACCCTCTTTCTATATATTTAATAACTAGAATTTGTCATTAAAAACACTGACACTCAAAAAGAAAAGGCTCCAGAACAAAACAGTTTCAGTGGTAAATTTTGCTAAATTGGTAAGGACAAAATAAGAATTCTACAGAAGCTCTCACAATTTTTACAGAAGAAAGAATATTTTTATCTTATTTTATAGGCCCAGAATACCCTGAAACCAAAACCAGACAGAGGCATTACAAGAAAAGAAAACCATAAATATAAATGCAAAAATTCTTAATAAAATCTGAGAGAACAAATCCTAAATATGTATTTAAAGTACCATACATTATGATCAAGAAACTTTTATCTGAGAAATCCAGTATATTGACATTGAAAATCTATCAATGCAACTCACTGTAATAATCAACTATATGTGATCATCTTAATATATCCAGAACAAATTCTTTGCAAAGTTAAACACACATTTGCTGTAAGTACTCTTAGCATACTAGGGACTTGAAGGTCCTGATTCAATGTGATAAAGGTTCTTTCTGAAAAACCTCCAGATAACATTACAGCAAAGGTATCAAGGCCAGGATATCGACTCTTACCATTTCTATTCAACATTTTACTGGGAGTCTTAGCCAGTGCAGTAAGACAACAAAAGGAATAAAGGCATTCGGTGATGAAAAAAAGGGAAATAAAACTATCTTTACTTATAGGCAATATGATTTTCTATGTAGAAAATCCCGAGGAATCTTCAAAATAGTTATTAGAATTAGCAAGTAAGTTACAGAACACAAGATTCATACAGTTTCTGTATGTTATCATGAACAATCAAAAACTGAAGTTAAAACTATTACTTATAGATGAATTAAAATACTTAGGAAAGTTTTTTTTTAAAATATGTGCCAAAGTCTAAAGTAATATGTGCAAACAGTACAACACAATAAAAATACAAAGCATTATAGAGAAATAGTAAACATGACCTCTTGTTGAAGAGAGGTACCATGTTCAGGGATTGAAAAACTCAATATGATTAAGGTGTCAATTCTGCCCTGGTATATAGAATCAATGCAATTACCATCAAACCCTAATTCATCTAATTCTGTAAGTATCAGCAAGATAATTTTAATAAAAATTCAAAGATAATGAAATTATGAAAACAGTATTTCAAAGGAAGAATAAAACTAGATGTCTAAAATATTTGATTCAATGTTTTCTATTAAGCTAGGGCACCTGGGTGGCTGAGTTAATTAAGCGTCCCACTCTTGATTTTGGCTTAGATCATGATTTCAGCATCATGAGATCAAGCCCTGCATCTGGCTCTGTATTTGGTGAGGAGTCTGCTTGAGATTCTCTCTCTCTCTCCCTCTGTTCCTCCTCCAAAATAAATAAAAAAAATCTTAAAAAATATATATTTTTTCTATAAAGCTATTGAAATCAAGGGCAGATATTTAGTAAATGTAATAGGATATAAAATTCAGAAATAGACCTATAGGTATATATTCAATTGAATACAAGGTAATTTAATGAGGAATGAATAGTCTTTTGACAAACCAAATTGAATCAAATTACATTCACACCTTTAAAAAAAGAAAATAAAGAACTGAAACCTCAACTTATACCATAACCAAAAACAAATTTGAAAAATATCAAAGACCAGAGAGACTGGGGAGACACGACAAATAAATTCAGTATGATAACCTGGTGTTACAAGCTAAATTGTATCTGTCCCCCCATTTCATGTGTCAAAACCCTAACTCCCTATGTGACTATATTTGGGGATAGGGCCTTGAAGAGATAATTAAGGTTAACAGAGGTCATAAGTGGGGGGCCAAATTAAATGGTGGCCTTATAAGCAGAGGAAGAGAGACGTCTCTTTTTCTCTCCACACATTCACAAAGGAGAAGTCATGTGAGCAGACAGCAAGAGGGCACCATCTATAACCAAGAGAAGAGTTCTCAGGGTGAAACTTATTAGCTAGCATCTTGACCTTGAACTTCTAGCCTAAGGAACTGTGAGAAATTATTTGTTATTTGTCACCTGAGTTTATGTGAGTTTCTATGCCTTCCCAAGAGACAAAAATACACCTCTACTGGATCCTAGAACAACAACAAAAAAGATATTAATGGAAGAACTAATGAAATTGATAAAGATGTTCTGTATCTCTGGTGGTTACATGATTGTTCATATTTGTCAAAATTCACCAAACTGTG
Source organism: Spilogale gracilis (assembly GCA_004023965.1). Classification (NCBI taxonomy): domain Eukaryota; kingdom Metazoa; phylum Chordata; class Mammalia; order Carnivora; family Mephitidae; genus Spilogale; species Spilogale gracilis. The sequence continues at coordinate 79,594 of PITA01004343.1, forward strand.
CCCTTAAACTTGAGGAGACTCTCTAAATTATACCTCAATAGAATGGATTTAAAAATTTAAATATCCTTATTGTTTAAAGGACATTGAAGATGTTTAGATACTGAGATTCTAGACTTTGAGGATACCAAAAATCAATTAACAGTGGTGAAATGTTAAGTCATTAGACCACAGTTAATTTTAAATAAATTCTCTTAAAACTAATAAGTAGATTGATATCTATTTTTTCCTTCTAGCTGAGTTAACCTTATGGAGACAGGTCAAGGACTATATTTCTCTACTTGTTGTACAAAGAAGAATGATGTTTCTAGGGGATAATACCAATAATACTGTGGATTTGCTTGAGAATAGCAAGTCCCTGTATTCATGTGTTATTATCACAGCTCCTATCAGGGTTTATCTTCCCCTCTTGTGTTTTATGATTAAAGAAAAAAGGAAAATGGAAAAAGGCTGAGAGGACATGCTCATGATTGAAGATATGAATCTTCATTGCCTCTTTCCATTCAGCATCTTCAGAGATAAATTCACAAATCTATGTATGGCTAAATGGATACAATTAAAGGACACTGAACTTGTTTAAGATATCAATAGTAACTAATGGGATACATCCTAATTTCATAAATGATCTTCAAAAAAAATCTTCCTTCAAAAAAGCAATGAAGAGGGATGTCTAGGTGGCTCAGCCATTAAGCATCTGCCTTCTGCTCAGGTCATGATCCCAGGATCCTGGGACCAAGCCCCACATCTGGCTCCCTGCTCAGCAGGAAGCCTGCTTCTCCCTCTCCCACTCCTCCTGCTTGTGTTCCCTCTCTCGCTGTCTCTCTGTCTCTGTCAAATAAATAAATAAAATCTTAAAAAAAAAAAAAAGCAATGAGGAGATATGCAATTGCATTTTAATGGGCAAAATATCACAGAGGGTCTTGCAAAAACACTAATTAGGTCATATTCCTGCAATAAGTCAATCCAAAAGCAAGTTTTATTTTGTGTTTGGATTTTGCTGTTCATCAAGAGATAAATAGCTTAATAAGTTGTGGAGTATACATAACAAGGAAAAAAAACTACATGTAGAATCAATAGAAACACAAAAAACAATATATATGTAAGCTAAAAACATATACATGATTCCATGGTAACTTTAAGTGGTTCAAAACAAGGGAAAACTAATATACTATCTACACCTAGTGTATACATGAGGGATAAAATTTTAATAAAACAAATGAATGATGAGCCTAATATGTAAGTGAGGGATCAACTGGTGGACATATAAAGTGAATGTAAGGGAGAGTCACCCTGGAAGATTCCAGGTTCCATTCCTTCTTCTTTCACATATTTTGTCTATTTCTACATGTTTATGGTGAGGTGGTTTCATCAAGGTCTGGAAATGGAAGTCTGCATATTAATTTCTAGTCTTCATCTTCATGTAGTTGTTTTTAATTAATGATATTTTCCAAGGTGATAATTAGAAAAGTTTCTAATTTCAACATGCCTCATTCTATTGTTTGTATCTTTTTTTTTTTTTAAGATTTTATTTATTTATTTGACAGAGAGAAACACAGTGAGAGAGGGAACACAAGCAGGGGGAGTGAGAGAGGGAGAAGAAGTCTTCCCGCCAAGCAGGGAGCCTGATGTGGAGCTCGATCCAGGGTCTCTGGAATCATGACCTGAGCCCAAGGCAGTCGCTTAACCAACTGAGCCACCCAGGCGCCCCTATTGTTTGTATCTTTATTATTTTTTAAAATTGTATCTATGTTAGCTATAAAACTGTATCTTGTTAGCTAACTGAGCTCTGACTTAGCTGAGTTTTCTTTCTTCCCTCCCTGCCTTTCCCCTTCCCCCTTCCCTTTTCCCCCTTCCCTTCCCTTTTTCCTTTCCCCTTCCCCTTCCACTTCTCCCCCCCCCCTTTTTCTTTCTTTCTGCCTGCAGTAATGCATTCTTTATTATGGAAGAACAGTTGCAACATATTGTAGGAGAGTGCCCTCTTTTTCATTTCCGGAGAGCTATAGTCTGCATATGCTCCCTTAAGCAAGCCAGAATGAAAATGTTTTTCTCCATTTTTTCTCATTAATATTTTCACCATAATTCTGATAGAGAGGTTTGCAATCACCTTTCTTTTCTTGATGTCATCTTTTCTCCACTTTTCAAATAGTACAAGGTAGTTACAATAAGGTAGTAACTGTTACAATAGTAAAAAAAATAAATAAATGCAGAGAACACTGGAACCAAATTATTAAGTCTATTTCTAGGGCAGGAAATGATATAATATTCAACCTAACTTGGTCTATAGTAAACTACTAATATTGTGAAAACAAATCCAGATTGGAATCCTTTTCAACTAGAATGCTCATGGGACAATGATTGCAGAGTTCCACTGGAGAACTCCAGTCAGTCCTCAGGATTGTTCCAGGGAGCTTCACTGCCATTAAATTCTTTTGATGCCACTGGTGGGAAAGCCATTCACCAGAAAGCTAAAACAACTGAACTCCTGAAGCTTCCCTGTACTTCCAGCAAGGTAACAGGGCCCTTTGTGTTTCCTGTGTAAGGCAGGAAGGGAGCCCCAAAAAGGAAGTAGGAAGTTACTGAAGCCTAACTTCCTTCCCAGGCCCGCTGGATCTGAATGTAAGAATTGGTAGAGGAAATGTAGATAGAGGAAAGTTGAAGAACTTACTTGGTTTTGACTGTTTTGAGCAATATGTTTTTAATTTTTAACCTGACTTATTCTATTAAATAGTTCTGAACAGCAATCAAAATCAGAAAGAGAAGCTCACCATACTGACTCTGATTCAGAAATGGTATGTTGTCACCCCTCACCGTTTACATCACAAGAATAAAAATTCCGAGGTATTTTCATGTTGCTATATAATATATACTTTTTCAACTCCTAAGAAATTCTTATTTCTTTCTTCTGTATCCACTGCTAATTCTCTGCACCATGTCCCTCTTTGCTAGGATCAATTAATGGATTGAGAACAGTATTTCAGGGATAGACTACAGAGCTCTCTTGTGTGTACAAAACAAAGAAACCAGAACACTTTTAAAAGAAAGGATTTTCCTCAGTGTCTTAGGACCCACAAATAACCTTGAAGACTAGAAAGTTCAGTTTGTCCTAGTACAGCTTTTGAATTGCTGAAAATATAAAATAAAAAAGTGGGTAAACATTGCCACCTAGTGTTCAATTTGAGGTATTGTAGCGATCACATACCTGAGCATGATTTTTCTGTTATCCACTGAGTTCAAGGTTAAGTCTTTAACTTAATCACCTATATCCTAAAAGATTCTGCTCTCTTATTCTGAAATCCTACTCTAACTCAAACAGTTAATTTATTTCAATTCACTATTCTGTTAAACATTTAAATGGACCCTATCTCTCAGGGTAGCAAGAATGTATTCATGTTCTATTCAAAATTTCCAGTTTTAAATAGAACAATGAGAAAAAAGTATGCATACATATGCATCAGTGTACATCCTCCTAGAATATTCTAAGTTGTGACATATAATATTCTATGTTATCTAGAAATATAAATAACTATAAGATTTATTTTTAAAGGACAAAACTATTGTTCCTAGTTTCTGCAGCTTAGTATGCATCTGTACTCAAGAATTTTGAAAGTAAACTAAGATGCATCCATGTTTATTATATATTTATATAGTGACATATGCACATGCACACACTTTCTCAATGGGAGTTGCAAACAAACAACTCATTTCAGATTCTGAAATGTTATCTATACTTGCTGACCTCATACTAAATTCACACAGCTAAAGAAGTTATACTAAAAATAAACCTTACTTATGACAATTCTTTAATCACTTTCTTTTGCCTGAAATAATATTCTAATTTTAAAGTTATGTTGTAGGTGTCTATAAAAAGAAGATATGAGTGAAGCAGAGCTGGCAAAGAGACAACTGAATTTTGAAATATTTAGAAAGGAGCATGGAGAGAGAGATGAGAGAAGGCACATGTACTTAGAAAACACTGTGCAAGGAGGAAGGTAAAAAATATTTCTGAAATTTTAAAAATTGTCTAAATTCCAAATAAAAATCCCCCCTTCATTTTCATCTTTGTAAAGTCTAATTAAATCTCAGTATAATTCAACACCATACCTCTGGTGTGCTCTACTTTTTTTTTCTTTTTTTTTTTTTAAGGAGCAATTGAGAAAGGGGGGAGAAAAACACCCTCCTACTTCTTTTTATTTCTAGGTAGACACACTCATTTAATAAAGCGTGGGTTTTTTGTTTTTGTTTTTTTTTTTTACAAGTGCTATATTTGCAATAGAGGCATGATAATCAGTTGCAAGACAAAAGTCTAAGGACTAAGACTGAGACAGTGTCTAGTTATTCAACAAGATGAAGGAATGGAATAGTTGGAGGAAACAGAACTCTATATAGATCTGTGAGGAAAACCAAGTTGAGTAAAGAGTAGACCAAGAAAAGAAATGGCGTCACTAGTGTCACCTGAAACAAAGAGCACTGATGTCCATAATTTAACTGCTTAGAATGTAGCTATATGGAGAGAAGACAACTCTGTTTGTGCTGTCATGGGAGGTGGGGGGAAAAAAAAAGCATTATCGTGAGCAGGGAAGAACCATCATAAATCTCTTGCCAAAAGAGTTTAGAAAATAGAACTACTCTTGAGATGTACTCTTTTCAATACTGGAGAGTTAATGTTTTAATGACAGCTGCTCTATTTTGCTTTTGTTCAGTTCTCTCAGTCCAAATAAATGATACATTTTTGAGCTTTTACTAGATAGGAGCTAAGCCATAGTATTTTAGTTTTTCTCTTATAGATTATATTATCTATTGGCTATGCATTAATACTGCTTTATAGCTAAGGGCTTATCAAGTCTATAATTACCTCTTATCCATGTGAAAGGTCAAAGTTGCATAGCACATAACTTAGGTGGAACTTCTGTCCTTTCCTCAGAAATGTCACTTCAGATTGACGTTTTCTCTAAAAGATGGGAAAGGGAAAGCAAAAAACTATTTATCTGCATGATTTTAAAACAAATTCATTCAGAGGAGGTGAAAGTTATTGATTCAAACAACAGTTTCAGAATCACAGTTTTCACTTAGACACATTTTTCTTGTTCTGCTTTAGGATGAATTAGCAACAACAAAAGTTGAGAATATATTCTTATATAGTCACCCCAAATTTTAAAAACATTTATTATTATTTGATAAAAAAGCTCTCTATAATCTTCAAAAAATAAAAGTAGATATTGATTGAATATGCCTTATTATCATTAAAGTAAAAGAAATTCATAGCATATATAAAGAAGCCTGTATATTTGAAGGCTCTGCTGAAAGTGAGACTCTCATATATTTATCAGCTAGAGGTTTTTGTTTGAAAAATCAATAAATACATACATGAACATAAATAAACACAAAGATTTTTATCCTCTAATTACTTGTATAATTTTTTTATCTTTTCTATCTGTGAGGAAACAGCATACTTTATGTACTCAAATGGTGAAGAAGCGAGAATAGAATTTTCTATTGCATCCCTTCTACAGAACAATACTCCCCATATTTAACCTTTTCTTTTATTTCTCACCTTCCCATATCAGATATGGGGCCAGAAATCATTATCTTCCAGAGCTGTACCCTAGTAGGGAGGGAGTACTCACCCAAGAAATTATCCTTGAAATGAGTAATGCAGAATGAAATTCCCAAAATGACTCCCACAGCCAAAAGAGTCCCTCTCTCCAAAGCAAAAATCCTTTATATTCTAATGCATCTTTGCCCACCTTGAGAGATCCCAGGACCCATAAATGGGGAGGTTGAAAATTAGTTGCAAGTGACTTCTGCAGTTGCCCCAAAGCTAAAGGGAAGGAACATGAAGATATTATGATGCTGAGACTGTATATATATGTGTGTGTGTGTGTGTACGTGTGTGTGATAGAAACTTCCCTCTTTACCTTTTTATGGTATAATTTAAATATTTTTAATTGAGGAATATAAATATATTCCACTCTTTAATTTACTCTGAAATCTGAAAGAGAAAACAGGCTTCAAAAACAGGCTTTTCTCTTTTCTCCTTCTAACACATTAAACAGAAGATGGGAAAGTTTGAATATACTTCTAGGTATATCTCAGAGAATACCTGAAGGCTCCTCAGAAAAGACACCCAAAAAAATAATTCACAAATCTGTTCCATTGCTCTTGTGTTTATAAAGCATGAAACAATGAATTCAGAATGAGAAGGATAAGCTTTACATTCCTAAAAATTGGCTTTTTGAACTTGAGGTATATACAGTTTTACAAAACAAGGATGGGTCATCTCCTTCATTGGACTAGTTCATCTTTTCTCCTGATACCAATTTAAACTCTCCTAAGGTTATCCCCTTCTTCTTATCCGTTTTCCATAGATCATCAGCTATTTACACTGTGAGCCACACAGGCTTGTAGACTATCACTATAGACTGAGTGTTTTACAAGGTTTTCAGAGTCACGAAGATATTCATTATTGTAATTTCAGCTGGGGAGAAGAATTGCATACTCCTCTGCAGCAAAAAGAATTATAAAGCTAGAGAAGTTTAGCTTGGTATCAGTGAAATCAGTGATAAGTTATGGCCACATGGAGAGATGATCCACACATACAAACACTCTATAGAGTAGATTCAGGTTTAGCTTTGTTGTATGTACTGAAATGATGAGAAGGTCACAAAGAAAGTTGGGTAATACAGAGTTATATAAGGGTGCCTGGGTGGCTCAGTCCTTAAGTGTCTGCCTTTGGCTCAGGTCATGATCCAGCAGGATCAAGCCCCACATCAGGCTCCCTGCTTGGTGGGAAGCCTGCTTCTCCCTGCCCTCCCCTACCCTGTTTTGTTCCCTTTCTAGCTGTGTTTCTGTCAAAAAAAAAAAAAAAAAGAAAGAAAAAAAAAAAAGAGTTACATATTTGCTTACCTCAGGACAACATTCCACAAAGAGTTTTGTGTGGAATACTAGATCTAGGGGATGTTTGAAGAGTTATTTGAAAAATTGTTCTCTGATCAAGTACACTTTCAAAAAACCAGGATCAAAATAGCTAAACTGTTTTCTGCTTTTTAGCTTTTTATTTCAGTGTTGTCCAGACCCCTTGTTTATGGGCTGTGACTCTCAGTAAGTGGGATGTTAGAGGCTCAGCTTTCAAACTTGCTTAGTTCTGGCATCATTTCTTCATAGAAATCTCTCAGAGTTAGTAAAAGGTAAACATTTGGAATCAGGACAGAGAACACTGGAAACTATTTCCCTTTCGGTTTTGGTATTAATGAAGTATTTCAATATATTGACTTTAGAGTTTTCCTTTTGTTTTGTGTTACAGGTCTATTAACTGACTAAAAGGATAATTTGAAAGGAAAATAAAAGAAGGCTCAAATAACCATAAGGCAATGTATGAGTGGTGTCTCCAAGAAGCATTCTGACTCACTTTGTTATTCATTGTTTTTCTTAAATGATTATTATTTGGTACTGTAAATACATGCAAATATATATATGAATATATGAGTATATGAGTAGGCCATTTAAAAACTGAATAGTGCTACTTTTTCAAGTACATGTAGGACTAGATGATGTATATTTTGCATTGTAAGCTTTGTACCTAGCATAATGGAATAATTTTTTGTCATTTCAAAAACATTTGATTTTCCTCATAGGTATTTTCTTATTCAATTATAACGCTGCATTCTAAGGATTTTAATGAAACAAAAGCACATTACAATTACCTAATCCATGGTAATTCAATGCAAATCACAATTACTTGACAATTGTTTCTATTATGGAAAAACCTGGCATTCTAGGTTTCTTCACAAGCAGTCTTGTTCTAGCTTCTACTGCAAACACTGGGCCTCCTGGAGCTGCAAGATAAAGGAAACACATCTGTGTTACTTTCAACTGATAAGAATATTGGGATTGCATATATAACTCACCCAGTCCCAACAGAAACAAGAGAGAAAAGTAAAAAACATAGCATTTATTTTAGAAGGCACATAGTCTAACTATTCTAGAAACAGTTTAGATACATAGAACATGGTAGGTAATTTAATGTCTACTAAACATTCTAAAAAAGGTGTACAACAATGAGAGATTTCTATTCAATATTTAAGTTAGTCTTGGGGCACCTGTGTGATTCAGTCTTTAAGAGACTGCCTTTAGCTCAGGTTATAATCCTGGAGTTCCAGGATCGAGCCCCACATTGGGCTCCCTACTCAGCGGAAAGCCTGCTTCTCCCTCTCTCACTCCCCCTGCTTGTGTTCCCTCTCTAGCTGTGTTTCTCTCTGTCAAATAAATAAATGAAATCTTAAAAAAATATATTTAAGTTAGTCTTGCAAGAGCACCAATGATTAAGATCAGCATCACACACACACACACACACACACACACACACACGGAATTCTCAATTCTGAGTCTAAAACATGAAGATGCTGCACAACTGAACATCTTCAAGCACTACGTAAAAAGTTTTTTAAAAAGTAACATAAAAGAAAAGAAAACAAAGATTAAATAGCAGGATATGATAGTAAAACAAATGTGTGGATCACTGGGAGACATACTTTAAACAGGTACATGTGATTTTCAGAACTAAATACAACCCCAGTTCCATCTCCATTCATATTGTTTACTGTTTTCTTTTCTGAGCATGCTATAGTATAACTAATACAAAAGGTTAGAATGTATCACCTCATTGAGATACAATATTTGAGATTTAAGAAATGCAAGAGTATGCCTCTCAAAAGTATAAATTCCTTACAACTTTCTCTTATGTTCTTGTATAATTAAAAAATGGATAACACATAAAATAATTTGTGTACCACTACAAACATAAGTACTTAATACCAGGGAATTTGTCAGAATTTTTTTAAAGGAAATCTAATATCAAAATATGAAAGGATGTCATGGAGACTTTTTCTCACAGCATTTCTCAGTCTAAAGAACTCAATAGTGGACTTGTTAAATGATTAAAGTGAACTGCAGTTAGAAAGCATTTACATTAAAATACACAATTAATTTAACTGCCCAGGGCAAAAATCTGAATGCATTACGCTCTACAAAGGTGATTCATTTGAAAAACCAACAATTACTAAGCTATTTAATTTTTCTCTGACTTATTTCTGACTATTACTTAAAGGCATTTTCATTTTACAAAATCAGTAGAAAGCCATTGTAACATATTTTTCTCAGTAACTACACATTGCCTTTCAAATTCTAGCTGGGTGAATTAGTAACCAATTTCTATTTTTTAATCTAATGCATATCATTGTTCACCATTTAGAAGGTTCTAGTTCATAGTAGGTTTTGTTTTATTATTATTTAAATAAATTTAATCCCTATAAATTTTGTTTTTTTAATTTTTTTGAATTTTGCTTTAAAAATGTTTTCATAAAGTTACTCAAGCATTAAATGTTGAGTTAATGATGTTTTCCCAATCACATGAAAAAACATAAGAAAGCTTGCATTATAATCAGAAATTGATGCATTTTAAGCTGTTAAGATTTGATATTAAACAACATAAGTGGGAATCTTTCTAAACCATCCCTAAGCCTTTTAATGTAAACATCTTAGCAAATAGTCTTATAACCTGTACAGAATAGACAGCATATTAATTCATGACTCCAGATAATTCCAAGTTGCTTATGAGGCCTAAAATTATTACCTGGGGGAAAGTGGTTGTTATTGTACTTTCTAAATTTGGTAATAATATTTAAACACCAGTGCCCTTCATTGGGAGAGTCAATAAAATGACTAGAATTCACATCAGTCTGTCACACTTGATGTAATATCCATTGATGATGGCAGAAGTTAGAGGAAGATATTTGTGTCTGCCACATCACACACCTGTGAAGGGAATCCACTGGTGAGTGGAGCCAGTTTCTGCTGACTTGTGGAAGTTGATTTTTAGCATTTCTTACCAACCTCACATTTGGAAGTTTACATTGGCTATGGCAGGAATATTTACACTGTAGAAATTGGCAAATGGTACAATGCAGGGATTTTTTTTTTCCTATAGAGTAATTTTACCAACATACCACTGATTTGGGTATTGCAGAGTAGCAATAAAAGCAGTAAGGTAAAAGAAATGAAAGACAAAATCAACATAGTATAGACAAAAGATTGTGATTTTTATCTACTTCACTATTTTATCAGAATCTTGTGTTTCTCTTATATTTGTATACACTGCTTATTTTAACAATAGAAATTGATGATAGAAACTCCCCTTACTCTCTCTTACTCATTGATTTATGCTCTATTCTACCTGGTTTGGCTTGTAATATGAATTAAAGCAAATTTTATTTGCTTCTTTTTCTCTTTCTGCTCTTAGGCTTATCTGCAAATCAAAGAGAAGAACAAGCTGAAGAATATGGAAGAATAGTATAAAATGCTTCACTAGGGGGGTACCTGGGTGGCTTAGTCAGTTAAGTATCCAACTCTTGATTTTGGCTCAGGTCACGATCTCAGGGTCCTGGGATTGAGCTTCTGCAACTCAGTGGGGAATCTGCTTGGTATTCTCTCACCCCCTCTGCCTCAACACCTCCCCTTTTTGTGCTCTCTGTCTCTCTAATATAAATAAATCAAATCATTAAAAAAATACTTTACTAGGATGTCGTCGCCGCCGGGGAGGCCAGCCTCGGCAGAGTTGTGGGTCCCAAACCGCGGGATGTCTGGCGGGTGAAATAATGACAGGGACACTGAAATCTAATGCAAGCTGACAGACCCGAGGTCAGTCAGGAGAGACCTATGAAGCAGGCTCAGAAGCACGCTCTGGCTTTTTAGCATTGGCTCTCTAGCTCTAGCTCTCTAGCTCTGGCTTTGGCCTTCTTGCCCTACTTCTCTCTTTTCTTCTGTCTCTCTACTCTGTCTGCTTCTGTTTCTGCTGATTTATTTGCTTCTCTGTTTCTGTCTCTTTGCAGGCTCTCTCTTGCTATTTGCCAGCTCTCCTGCTCTCTCCTCTAAGGCTGTCTTGCTGCTTCCTCGCAGGCCCTCTGCCTTTTTCTCTCTGTCTCTCAGTCTCTCTGCAGGCTCTCAGTCTCTCTCTGTCTCAGGGCTTTTTCTCTCTTGACTGTCAAGGGTGCCAGTCTTTTATTATTCAAAAGTGAGGAAGTTGGGTAGTGCAGTTAAATCTTTAACTGCTTTTGCACCCACCCTAGAGACAGGATTAGTATTGTTACTGCAAGGTAGAGAGTGATTGCTTAAACTCACAGAAGTTGAGACCATTGAGGCAGAGGGATCAAGAAATACAGATAAGAGATACAGAGATATGACTACCAGGAAGAGGGTTAAATGGAACTATGTCTTGAATAAGCACACCAAGGACATATTGCCCTGACCCACAGGGTAAGTGGCTTTAAGTATTCTAGGCGGGGAAAGCCCAGAGGGGCTTTCATTCACATTCACAGGTACCTCCACCAGAATTTCTGGTGGCTTGGGCATGGCAGGAGAGGCGGATCATGCACGGTCCCCAACACTAGGAGATACTTAAACCCCTCTGTATCCTGAGATGCCTAAGGATAACATGTGTTAGTCAACTTTATATTCCAATAAATGGCTTCCAAAGGATCTGCCACAGTGAGTATTCATTAATTGATTGAATCCAATGTTAAATTTTATTGGATCATATTCTAAAGATATTGAACCTGTACGTTTTAGCCACCATTGTGAAATGTGTCAAACATTCACAGCCATTGATATGAATTATCAAATAGGTGCAATATAAAAACATTTGGCCTTAAATCATCCATTAAAATTGGGGGGAGGGCACCTGGGTGGCTCAGTGGGTTAAGCCTCTGCCTTCGGCTCAGGTCATGATCTCAGGGTCCTGGGATCAAGGCCCTCACTGGGCTCTCTGCTCAGCAGGGAGCCTGTTTCTTCCTCTCTCTCTGCCTGCCTCTCTGCCAGCTTGTGATCTCTCTCTCTCTCTCTGTCAAATAAATAAACAAAATCTTTGAAAAAAAAATTGGGGGGGAAAGCATGTTACCTCTAACCACTAGGAACAAACATGTATACTTGATTGAATACAATGTTAGAACTATGTTTCATGTGTTAAAAACAGCATTTTTTCTACTTATTATGTCTCTTGTTGACTGAGGAGAGTGGGGGGAAAAGCACAATAATTCTGGAAGATGAACAGCAAAGATACTATGAAAGAAAGAAGATAATTCTTAGTCACAGCCTCATAAAAGAAAGGGACAAGGAAGAAAAAAGTGATGTTATAACTGTCAAAATAAATTATTGCTTTTTTATGAAACGGTAATTCCTTAACAATTCATTTGAGAGGGATTTTCCCTGAAAAGCATAATAAAAAATAGATCTTGTAGAAAAGAGGTAACTTATGATCAATCACCCCACAAATACTTTCTTGGTCACTTCTGTGTCAAATACTGTGCTAAGTATTATGAGGATGAAAATAAAAAGAAAAGTCTATGACTGAAATAGGTAGTTTTGATTTATTTGAAACTCAAGAGTTTAGTGAGAAAAGATAAGCATGTAAGGAAACAATTGTACCATGGTGCTTGATATCCTGAAAAAGATTACATATATGTTTTTAGAAAGGCAGCACTTGAGAAGGGTCTTGAAAGATAAATAGGAGTTAACTAGGATATCAAAATGAAAAGACAGTTCATGCAGATGGAGCACGTAGCAAATCATGGCACTGGAAAAGTACATGGCATATTTGTGGAGCACTAAGGGATCCGCATGAAATGCACAAAGGAAGAGGGGAAATGCAGCTGAGGGACATTTTTTACACATGGTTCTGTGTAGGTTCTAACTCAGAAATTATTTTATAAGCAGCAGAAGAGCTTTATAGGTTTTAAATGAGAAAAGAAGCAGTGGTGACTGACGGTTTTGTGTTTTTAACTATTTTGACTTCAACAGTTCCAGCAAGTAAGAAAGAGGACTAAGGACAGACCCAAATGACATTTTTTGAATAGATTTAAGAGACTTGACTCTCAGTTGCTTCATGGGTTGTGATAGTGAAGTTACGAAGACTATATGGGTATTGGAGTAGAATATTGGTGCAACTGATCCAAAAAGAGCAGAGGGGGATGGGCAGTTCTGCCCTAAAAAACTCAGTAGCAGTATATAAACTCTCAAGTCTGTCGGTTTCCTCGCATGTCTCACATATAAGGTATAGATAACAATCAATCCAACTCTTACAGGGTCATTTTAAGAACTGAAAGGGTAGATGCACTTAAACTTCTGTAACCAGGCCTGACACTTATTCGGTGGTTGCAATTACTATAGAGTTGTCAGTAGTGTGTTAAATGCCAGGCAGTAGGCATCTGACTTTAAGACTGCTATTTGAACTACTAATGTTTTGAGTCCTATAAAAACATTATTCAAAGTGTTATTCAACTTTAGTAGCTTGGAAAAAAGGACATCCAATATTCCATCAAAGTTTCTACTTTTGTACAGTTTTTAAGCTAAATCTAACAACAGATTCCTCTACAAAATACTAACTTTATGCCTTATGATTAGCATTACCCACCTCCTACACTAAAATCTTGTTTTTATTTTTTTAACTATGATTCTACTTCATTTCTTGGAGTAATGTCACCTCACTTAAGAACCATCTTAGTCACTGCTGGTTTCATCACCAATAATGTGGCATTATGCATAATGTTTTCTCAATTTCTATTAGAGGCTACTGAATTATAGGAATTGTATTTCAACTTCAGGTTATTCATAATCAGATTCCAGTGCCTGATTTTATCTATAATTTATTCTTGTATTTCCTTTCTTTAATATATACATGACTCAAATTGAAGTCTATCTCTCTACCTCTCTGCAATCATTTAAAAATAAAAGCAGGGCTATGCTATTCCTTCTATAAATTTCAGTTGAAGGAAAGCCAGTACATAGTGATACACAAAGAGAAAATCAGAAAGAGATAAGGAGGGGAATTCAGGAAGTTACTCTTTATACAAAAACGCCAACTAAAAAATGTAATAAAAATGAAGGACTTATAAAATCATTTGACACCTCTCATTAAAGTATTTGATTTAGACAAAGATCATTAATCGACGAGAAAACCATTGATTAAAAGGTTATTGACTCTCAAAGTGTCATCCAAGAGATTTTTTAATTAAAAGAAGAAAGTTACCTTTAAAAATGGAGAAATGTGGCAGACATAATTTTAACAAAGGGTTCATGTTAGCATCACTAATAATAAGAAAAACTAATAGTATGTGCTTTCTGGATGGTGATATAATGGGATACACAAAACATTAACAATGAAGTATTCCTTAGACAAATATCAGATCATTCTAAACACCCAAGACATTGATCTGAGGATTGACAGAACAAGCTGTGTGACAGGAGGGAGAGAAAAGACCATATCATAGAGGGTACCCACAATGGAGGTACAGGGATGTGGTTTTGAGGTGAAAGGTGTCATGGATGCTACAGAGTGACAAGGGAGTCCTAAGAGCCCTGATAGTGGAGAGAGGACAGGAGAGAGGGAGAAAAAACAGTGCATAGGTGATCACACAAGGGAAACTCTTCCAAGTCACTGACTGGGTACATAAGAGGGGCTGATTATCTTGAGTGTTTACAACCAGCAGAGCTCAAATATTGGAGTTTTAGTTTCCCAGCATGACTAGTGTGGAGCCCAAGGAGCACTTCTCCTATGGAAAAGGAGGGCAGACACCTGGGAGTAGGTGGCACTCTCTGAGGATCCCCTGGGACAAACTGGGAGAGATGTTCCCCTCTCCTTAGAGCATATCGGGGAGAGGTGGCTTTGCCTCTCAGGGGATAAAAGAGCTGACAGGTGCCATGGTGCTTCCCACATGGTGCTTATGTCTAAGCATAGGGGCAGAGACAACTACTAAGGATGGCTAACCTGGCCCCAGGCCTTTTGCTTCTTAGTGTGCTTTCCTCTAAACTCTAAGTTCCTGTACATTGGTGTGACTTGCACAGAACCAGCGGTGCAAAGCAAGCCACGAGAGGAGAGGGCCTGGAGATGAAGATAAAGACAGACACGGACATAGAGACAGACACAGACACAGAGACAGACGCAGACACCCTACATGGTATGCAGAGTGACAACTTTATTTTTCTTACACAGGCTTTTTGTATATATCTCCCACCTCATGTTGAGGAACATCCTCACGGGCTTGAAAGGGGCAGTGCCAGATGCAAGGGCAGAGTGTTCTGTACAAGGTGGGCTTGTGGTTAGCCATAGCCTTGGTAACCAGGCATAGTCAGGGTCAGTTTCTTTTGGGGTACTTGCGGCAGCAGTTCCTTTAAAGGGCCAGTTACTAAAGGGCCAGCTACCAACAGTGACTGCCCTTCTGGGACAAACTAGCACCAGCTCCAGCAAGGCGAGACCCTCCCCCAGACAACCATTGTGGGCCTAGGCCATGTTGGGTCCCTAAAGTTTGGAGTTTTGAATTTCAGCTAGTATGCTTGAGATAAAACACAGGTACATTGCACTCCACTGTCTGGTGGGTAGACAGACCAGAAACATATAGGGTGAAGGCAGGGATCTGAGGGATGCCTAGGACACAAAAGGGGAGATTGTTCACTCTTCTCTGAGGGCACTCAAAATGGTGAGTGCAAACTCCCCTCTCCAGATGCAAGGAAGAGAGCTGGCACTGTTTTTTCTCCCCTGCCCATTACCATGGACTGACTTCAATGAGCAGCACAGCACCCACAAAGGAGGCCAGAACTGCTTACACCTAGCCCCATCTCCCCTGAACTCTGCAGGGGCCTACTTACTAGGACAAGTGTACCTGAGAACCACAGCAGGAGGCCCTTCCCCCAGAAGACAAGCACAGACTCTCCTTCATGCACCAATTCACTGGCCACAGAGTGCTTCAAAGCTTCAGCGCTAGTGGAAATAGAAGCAGGCCTCTTTTAACAAGCAGACCAGGGCACACCTAGTTAAAACTCACCACACTCTGGACAAAATCCAAATACTTTCCACTGCAGGCAAGGAGAAACCATGCAGTGGACTGACCTGGGGGAAAGAGCAGCCAAACCACAACAGCAGAGACACCAGAGACACTTCCATATGTTCCAGACCTGGACAGTATATGACCTCTTCTTCATAAAACCATTGCTCTCAGAAGCAGAAAACCTAAAAGGCTTTCCTAATACATAGAAGAAGACAGAGACCTAGACAAAATGCAAAGAAGGAAGAATTCATTCCAAAAGAAAGAATAAGAAAAGATCATGGCAGGGGGCTGAATCAAAATAGATATAAATAATATGCCTGATATAAAATTTAAAACAACAATTATAAGAATACTAGCTGGGCTTCAGAAAAGCATAGAAGAAATCACAGAGCCCCTTATCATTACTGTAGAAATAAAAGACCTAAAAACTACTCAGGCCAAAATAAAAAACACTGTAACTGAGAGGCAAAACTGACTGGATATAATGACTACAAGGAGGAAAGAAGCAGACAGAGGAAAGAATAAGTGATATGGAATATAAAATTATGGAGGAAAATGAAGCTGAAAAGAAGAAAGAAAAATAATTGATCAGGAATGTATGCTTACGGAACTCAGCAACTCTGTAAAATGTAATAATATTCATATCATAGCAGTTGCAGATAAATGGGGGGAGGGGCAGAGGTTTATTTGAGAAAGTATAGCTAAAAAAAATCCCTAATCTGTGGAAGGAAACAGATAACCAAATCCAGGAGTCACTGAGAACCATCAAAATCAACAAAAGCAAGCCAACACCAAGACATATGGTAGTAAAATTTGCAAAATAAAGAGATAACGAAAAAATCCTAAAAGCAGCAAGAGGAAAGAAATCCCTACCTTACAAGAGAAGACACAGAGGTTAGCAGCAGATCTTTCCACAGAAACTTGGAAGGCCAGCAGAGAGTGGCATGATATATTCAATGTGCTGAGTGCTGAATGGGAAAGATATGCAGCCAAGAATACTCTATTCAGCAACGCTGCCATGCAGAATGGAAGCAGAAATAAAGAGTTTCCCAGAAAAACAAAAACTAAAGGAGTTTGTGACCACCAAAACAGTCCTGCAAGAAATGTTAAAGGGAACTCTGAGTGGGAAAGAAAGACCAAAGCAAGAAAGACTAGAAAGTAAAGAAAAATCTCCAGAAACAATGACTTAACAGGTAATATAATTGTGCTAAACTTATATCTATCAATAGTCAGTCTGAATGTAAGTGAATTAAATGTTCCAATCAAAAGACACAGAGTATCAGACTGGATAATAAAACAAGGCCCTTTGAGGGTTCCTGGGTGGCTCAGTTGGTTCAATATCTGCCTTTGGCTCAGGTCATGATCCTGGGGTCCTGGGATCAAGCCTCACATTGGACTCCCTGCTCAGAAGGAGCCTGCTTCTCCCTCCCCTCCCTGCTCATACTCTCTTCTCTCTCTCTCTCTCTCTCTTTCTCTCTCTCTCTCTCTCTCTCTCTCATTCTCTCTCTCTCTCTAATAAATACTTAAATTCTTAAAAAAAACCTTATTATTAAATTAGACTTACTATTATTATATTAATATAAATTACTATATATTAAAAAAAAGGCCCTTCCATATGGTGCCTACAAAACACTCATTTTAGACCTGAAGACACCTGCCAATTGAAACTGAGGGGATAGAGAATCATTTATTATGGTAATGAATGCCAAAAGAAAGCCTGAGACATACTTACACGAGGCGAACTAGATTCTAAACCAAAGATGGTAACAAGAGATGAAGAATGGCAGTATTTCATAATAAAGGGGTCATAGGCGCCTGGGTGGCTCAGTTGGTTAAGCGACTGCCTTCGGCTCAGGTCATGATCCCAGAGACCTGGGATCGAGTCCCACATCAGGCTCCCTGCTCCGTGGGAAGCCTGCTTCTCCCTCTCTCACTCACCCTGCTTGTGTTCCCTCTCTGGCTGTGTTTCTCTCTGTCAAATAAATAAAATCTTAAAAAAAAAAAGTCTACTTTAAAAAAATAAATAAAGGGGTCATACAACAAAAGATCTAACACTTATAAATATTTATACCCCCATTGTGGGAGCACCAATTATATAAGGAACTTATTGATAATTATACAATAATAGTAGGGGATTTAACACCCCACTTAAAGCAACAGACAGATTGTCTAAAGAGAAAATGAACATGGTAACAATGATTTTTAATGATTCACTGGACCAGATGGATTTAACAGATATATTCAGAACATTTCATCCTAAAGCAGCAGAATATACACTCTTCTTGAGTTCACGTGGAACTTTCTCCAGAATAGATCACGTACTCGGTCACAACCACGTCTCAACAAATACAAAAAGATTGAGATCATACCATGTTTTTGGATCTTAACTCTATGAAACTGGAAATCAAGAACAAGAAAAAAATTGGAAAGATCACAAGTACATGGAGGTTAAAGAACAGTCTGCTAAAGAACCAGGAAATTAAAGAATATTTTTTAAAAAAATACATGGAAATAAATGAAAATGAAAACATGAGGGTCCAAAACCTTTGGGATGCAGCAAAAGTAGTTTGAAGAGGGAAGTACATAGCAATATAAGCCTACCTCAAGAAGCAAGAAAAATCTCAAATACAATACCTATTCTGACACCTAAAGGAGCTGTAAAAAGAACGACAAATAAAACCTAAAGCCTGCAGAAAAAAAGAAATAATAATTTGAGCAGAAATAAATCATACAGAAACAAACAAAAAACAGATCAATGAAACTAGGAGTTTGTTCTTTGAAAGAATTAATAAGAATTGATAAACTCCTAGCCAGACTTATCAAAAAGAGAAAGGACTCAAATAAAATCAGGAATGAGAGAAGAGAGATCATAACAAACACCACAGAGAATTATAAGAGAATAATATGAAAAATTATATGCCAAGAAATTAGGCAATCTGGAAGAAATAGATAAATTCCTATAAGCATATAAGTAACCAAACCTGAAACTAGAAGAAATAGAAAATTTTAAGAGACTGATAACCACCAAAGAAACTGAATCAGTAATCAAAAATCTGACAAATGTAATGTCCAGGGCCAGCTTCCCAGGGGAATTCTACCAAACATTTAAAGAAGAGTAAATACCTATTCTTCTCAAACTATTATAAAAATAGAAATGGAATGAAAACTTCCAAGCTCTTTCTACAAGGCCAGCATTACCTTAATCCCCAAACCAAAGATCCCACTGAAAAGGAGAATTACAGGCCAATATACTTGATGAACATGGATGCAAAAATTCTGAACAAGATACTGAAAAATTGAATCCGACAGTACATTATAAGAATTATTCACCATGATCAAGTGAGATTTATTCCTCAGCTGTCAGGTGCTTCAATATTTTCAAGTCAATTAATGTTATAAACCACATTATTAAAGAAAGAGTAAGAACCATATGATCCTCTTCTCAATAGATACCAAAAAAATTATTTGACAAAATATAGCATCCATTCTTGATAAGAATCCTCAACAAATTAGGAATAGAGGAAACATACTTCAATATCATAGAAGCCATATATGAAAGACTCACAGCTAATATCATCCTATGCTCTATGGGAAAAAACTGAGAGCTTTTCCTCTATGGCCAAGAACAAAACAAGGATTTCCACTCTCACCACTGTTATTTAGCATAGTATTGGAAGTTCTAGCCTCAGCAATCAGACAACAAAAAGAAATGAAAGGCATCCAAATTGGGAAAGAAGTCAAGTTTTCACTACTTGCTGATGACATAATACTACATAGGAAACTCGAAAGACCACCTCCCCCAAATTGCTATAACTGATACACAAATTAGGTAAAGTTTCAGGATACAAAATCAATGTACAGAAATCTGTTACACTTCTATAAACCAATAATGAAGGAGCAAAAAGAGAAATCAAGGGATCAATATCATTTATAATTGTAAAACCATAAGATATCCAGAATAATGGTAACCAAAGAGGCAAAAAGTCTGTACTCTGAAAACTATAAAACACTGATAAAAGAAAGTGAAGATGACACAAAGAAATGGAAAAAAACTTCCATGTTCATGGGTTGGAAGAACAAATATTGTTAAAATGTCTCTACTACCTAAAGCAATCTACACATTTAATAAAATCCCTATCAAACTACCATTTTTCACAGATCTAGAAGAAACAAACCTGAAATTTGTATGGAACCACAAAAGACTCTGAATAGCCAAAGCAATCTAGAGAAAGAAAACCAATGCCAGAGGCATTGCAATCCTTGACTTCAAGCTGTAACAATTGAGACAACATGATCTTGGCACAAAAACAGATACAGAGATCAATGCAATGGAATAGAGAACCCAGAAAAGGACCCTTAACTGTATGATCAACTAATCTTTGACAAAGCAGGAAAAAATATACAAAGGAAAATAGACAGTCTCTTCAGCAAACGGTGCTGGAAATTGGACAGCCACATGCAGAAGAATAAAAGTAGACTACTTCCTTACACCATACAAAAAAATAAATTCAAAATGGATGAAAAACCTCAATGTGAGAAAGGAACCCATCACAATCCTAGAGAAGAACACAGGCAGTAACCTCTTTGACATCGGCTGTAGCAACGTCTTACTAGATATGTCTCCTGAGGCAAGGGAACAAAAGCAAAAATTAACTACTGCAACTTCATCAAGATAAAAACCTTCTGCACAGGGCGCCTGGGTGGCTCAGTGGGTTAAAGCCTCTACCTTCGGCTCAGGTCATGATCTCGGGGTCCTGGGATCGAGGCCCGCATCGGGCTCTCTGCTCAGTGGGGAGCCTGCTTCCTCCTCTCTCTCTGCCTGCCTCTCTGCCTACTTGTGATCTCTCTCTCTGTCTCTCTGTCAAATAAATAAATAAATATTTAAAAAAAAAAAGCCTTCTGCACAGAAAAGGAAACAACAAAACTAAAGGAAAACCTATAGAATCAGAGAATATATTTGCAAATGACATATCTAATAAAGAGTTAGTATCCAAAATACATAGAGGACTTACCAAACTCAGTACCTGAACAACAAATAATCCAGTTAAGAATTGGACAGAATACATGAATAGACATTTTTCCAAAGAAGATATCCAGATAGTTAACAGACACACGAAAAGATGCTCAGCATCATTCATCATCAGGGAAATACAAATCAATACTATAATGAGGAAACACCTCATATCACACCTGTCATAATGGCTAAAATTAACAACACATGAAACAACAGGTGTTGACATGCATGTGGAAAAAAGGGGAACCCTCTTACCCTGTTGGTGGGAATGTAAACTGGTGCAGCCACTCCAGAAAACAGTAGAGAGTTCCTCAAAAGCTAAAAAAATAAAACTACTTTAGAATCTAGAAATTTCACTAAAGACAAATATCATATGTCTCATTCATACATGGAATTTATGAAACAAAACAGATGAACATGGGGGGAAAGAGAGTCAAAACATTAAAGAGACTCAAATATAGAAAACAAACTGATGGTTACTGGACAGTAGGTGGGTGGAAGACTAGTTTAAATGGGTAATGGGTATTAAAGAGGGCACTTTTGATGGGCACTGGGTGTTCTATGTCACTAAATTCTACATCTGAAACTAATATTACACTGTATGTTAACTAACTGGAATTTAAATAAAAATTTGAAAAAAAAATGGATGAAACACCGGAATGTAAAACCTGAAACCATAAAATTCCTAGAAGAAAACATAAACAGTAAGCTCCTTAACAATATTTGTCTTAGCAATATTTATTTGAACCAATCTTCTCAGGCAAGGGCAACACAAGCTAAAATAAACAAATGGCATTAGATCACACTAAAAAGCTATTGCACAGGCAAAGAAGATAATCAACAAAACAAAAAGGCAACTTACTGAGTGGGAGAAGATATTATACAATTATATATCCGATGAGGGGTTAATATCCAAAATATATAAAGAATTTATACAACTTAGTATCAATAAAAGCAAACTATTGGATTTAAAAATGGGTATAGGACCAGAATAAACATTGTTCCAAAGAAGACATTGGAGATGGCCAACAGAAACACAGGAAGATGCTAATGATCAGAGAAATGCAAATCAAAACCAGAGAGATACCATCAAAACAGCCATTATCTGAACAAAACAAAGCAGAAAACAACAACAACAACAACAACAACAACAACAACAACAACGTGTTGGTAAAGATGTGATAACATGGGAACCCTCCTATCCTATCTTGGGAATGTAAACTAGTACAGCCACTGTAGAAAAGAATTTGGCATTTCCTCAAAAAATTAAGAATAGGATGACTATTTAATGCAACAATTCCACTTCTGGGTATTTATCCAAGGAAATGAAAACACCAATCTGAAGAGATATATGTACTCCTATGTTCACTGCAGCATTATTTACAAGCCAACATATGGAAGCAACATAAGGATCCATTGATGGAAGAATGGATAAGGAAGATGTGGTATATATACATTTACAAAGGAATACTACACAGCCATAAAAAGAATGAAATCTTGTCATTTGCAACAACATGGATGGACCTAGAGAGTATTACCCTGAATGAAATAACTCAGAGGAAGATAAATGACATATGATTCCACTTATGCCATATGATTTATTTATATGTGGGATCTAAAAAAAAAATCTTTAAAAAAGAAAACCACATGAACAGAACAGAAACAGGCCATAGATACAGGAAATTATTGGTTACCAGAAGAGAAAGAGTTGCAGGGCAGGCAAAATAGGTGAAGACAATTAAGAGATACAAACTTTCAGTAATAGAATAAGTAAGTCATAGGGGTGTAATATACAGCAAAAGGAATGTAGTCAATAATATTGTAACAAATTTGTAGTTGTCAGATGGTAACTGGACCTATCATGAGGATCATATTATAATTTTTAAAAACACAGAATCACTATGAGTGAAACTTGAAACTAATGGGATACTGTATGTCAATTATACTTCAATAAAAAGAATGTGAAATTAAAATTTTATTCTGAACTTTTTTATTCTAGTCAAAGACTTGAGATGAAAATTTAATACTGTGAGAAGTAATAGTACCAAGACATTTTCTTGCGGTTATCTGATTTGCATGTAGCCCATGCTAAGTGTACTGAAGTTTGTTCTATTCTAGGTATTTATTATAATATTTGTATGTTATATAGTACATCATAGTTATAATAAGTATATTATAGTTACAATAGGGCAAAAGTTCAAAACTACAATTCATGGTCACTTGAGACTTACATGAATAAGTCCAATGTTAGGGATTATAATACATTTTCTCCTTGTAAAAATATATTTAAAATATTATTTTACCTCAGAATCATGGGAAAAAATACTCTGAGACCCTTCGCTTATTCCCAAAAGAGGCACTTAGTACAAGTGTCCTAAGTTGGGTTTTTATGCAAACGTTTTCATCTCAGGAGAGAAGTTTACACATAAGAACAAGAAACTGAAGAGCCACATCAGCTTTATGCACTTCACATTCACCAAAATGGCACTGCTACCTTTCTTATGGATGCAACAACGAGAAAGCTTCCCCCCTCACAACTATCTTTACTTACTTGTTTCTAAGCCTCCTGAAATGCCACCACTAAAGATACATTATTCAGAGAAATAAGTGCTTTATTTTAAAACAAAAACCTTTGGGAGTGCAACAATATTCCAAATTATTTATTCTTTTCCTTCCAGAGCATTTATGTTATTTCAAGGCTATGATTCTAGCTCTCCAGGCAAATAATTGTAATTAGTCATTTATTCACAGTCTTCTAAGAGCTTGTGGATTTTAAAATTATGGGGAGTTTTTTGGTGGTTGTTGTTATTGTTTTGGTTTATTTGTTTTGTTTCTTTGGGGAGGGATAGCTGAGGACTCAGAATCTCTGAAACATTTGAATAAATATCTATTATTGTTGTGGGATCCCTATGGTGAATGGAATGTGAAATGACAGGAAAATGTCCACCGTTTGGTACCCATGTGATAGTATGGTGGCCTTGACCTGCAGGACATTGTAATCGTATCTGTCTGGACCTAAAATATTAATTTTTATTCTGAATATCTTTTCCTCAGAATCTCCCTCTTTCTTCCACCTCCTGTATCTGATCAAGATACAATACAACAAAGTCTACCTCCCAAATAGCTGTAACATGTGCAGTTATTACCCCCATTGACACTGTCCTTACCCAAGCAGCGCACGCTCTCACTGGTACATTCAACAACCTCCTACCTGTCCTACTGCTTCCTCTTTTGTCTTCACCAGATCCATTATCATTGACTTCTCCTATTAGCTTCTTATTTTAGCTCCTTTCATCACTGCACTCAACTCCAGTCCCTACAAATGCTGCTTCCATGATGGATTATTCCTCTTTTGTTTAACTTTCACCCAGCTCTCATCATGGATATTAGTGCCTTGGAAACTTTCACTAAAATGTTCTTCTCATGTATTTTAGATTAGGTAATCCTGCTGTCACTTACTTCCATTTTTTTTGTTTTGTTTTGGTTTGGTTTGGTTTGGTTTTTGTTTTCAGCACAACAGCATACCAGTACTCAAATTGTTACCCCTTACACATTTCTGTGTAATGGCTAAGTTCCATATGCTCTGTCTTGCTCAAATGTGCACCATCAGTGCTTGGGGGATAACTGGCAAATATACTTAACTGTGGGAGAAAAAATGCTGATGTACAGTGAAGAATATATAGAAAATTAAAAAGAAAGGGAACTAATGGACAGAAAAAAAACTGCCCTATTGTTGGAGTTTTAATACACCCCCCATCCCCAGCTGCAAAAAATTCCACTCCTGTAATAATAGCCCTGTTGTACCCTTGGTTTTGACCCATGGCAGGATATCTCTGCAGCAGCACTTGAACCAATTTTAAAGGAGCACTTGAACCAATTTTAAAAGTTATATTTGATATGAAATTTAATTACCAAATTTAGCAATTAAGAAGGGGGTCTCTGTGGTCAAACTATTAGTTCATTACTAAGAAAAATACTTAAGGCAGATTATTAAACCTCTGTGTGACACAATTTACTTTTATAACATAGAGATAATAATAGCTTCTAATATATAAAATCATTCTGAAGATTAAATGAGATTGTATATACATATAATGTATTTAGAATAGTGCTAGACAAAGAAACTGATACAAATATGTCAACAATCTACATGGTGTATTAAATTATGTAGACCCTGAGAGGTTAAACAGCATTTTAAGCAAGAGCGATAAAGAATATTATATACATGAAATTTCAGACATATCACAAATTAAATTTATATAACATATAAACTAAATCCTCATGAATCAATCATGCCACTTAAGAGCTTGAACTCTACCAATAACTTTTAAGAAATGACAACATAATTCCCTCTCCCTGTGTTAACCAAAACTGGGGCATAGAGTTATAATTTTTTGTCTCTTTTAATGTAAAACAGCCTATTACCCAAATTGTTTGTTCCTTTTCCTTTTCTTCTGTTTTTAGTTTTCTATGTAGTAAAAAGTCTTGAAAAGTTAAAGCTCCTGAGAGCCAAAAGCAATCTTGAAAAAGGAAAACAACACTGGAGACATCACAATTCTGGACTTCAAGCTACATTACAAAGCTGTACTGATCAAGAGAGTATGGTACTGGCATCAAAACAAACACACAGATCAGTGGAACAAACTAGAAAAACCAGAAATGAATCCACAACTACATGGTAACCACATCTTCTACAAAGCAGGAAATGACAGTCTCTTCAACAAAAAGTGTTGGGAAGAATAGACAGCCCCATGCAAAAGAATGAAGCTGGACCATGGTCTTATACCATATATAGAAATAAACTCAAAGTAGATTATTTTGAATGGGCAGAACGAAACTCATTTTGAGTTTATTTTTGTGTGGTATAAGCGGTCCAGTTTCATTCCCTTGCATGGGGCTGGTCCAGTCTTCTCAACACCCATTTGTTGAAGAGACTTTTCCCCGTTGTATATTCTTGCCTCCTTTGTTGTAGATTAATTGACGATATCTGTGTGGGCTTATTTCTGGACTCTCTGTTCTATTCATTGATCTGTGTGTCTTTTTATGCTAACCTCACCTTCTTAAAAGAAGGAAAAAGATAAATTTCTCAGTTTTCAATGAAGATGTTTTAAGCTTTCCTCTAGATCTTTTTACTTCAATAACTAGTATGGCATTTCTTATCACTATTTAAAAAGCTCAATACATAAAATAAAAATACTATCCCAACAGAAAATACTTCTGCAGTTTTTGGTGTTTGTTCTGTTTTGTTTTGTTTTGTTTTGAATCCTGAACTCCCTGGGGTTACATAGCCAAACCCACTGTTTCATTTTCTGCAGCTATAATGACAGAGTAAAAAACTACAATCCACTCTTAACAGCAAATTTTAAAAATGCATCAAAGCTCCAAAGGGAAAAGTACACTGAGAATTATAAGTTCTATTAGGGCGGTGTCCCACTTGTAGGGCAGCGTTGATGTGCATGCTTACATGGTATTATTCCTCACGAGACACCATGGATTGCTTTAGAGTCAGCAGTGATTCACCCACTAAAACAAGCACCAGGGAAGCATTAACGTTACTTTTTAGAGCCATCTTTCCAGATTTTCAAAAGTAGCATGCATTTTTCACCACTCTGAGATCTAAAATACAAAAACATATATACTGTTACATATATTTCATTAACGTCATAAGGTTCAAAAGTCATAAATTTCCCTGTCAGAAATATACCAGATGATTTTACATTTAGATAAATAGTAAACAATTTGTGTGTTTGATAATTCGTTCGCTTGGGGGTTTTATAGTTGTTGGTCTCTGTTGGTCTCTCTCTCTCTCTCTCTCTCTCTCTCCCTGTTTCTTGAGCTAAGTGTTCCAAATTAGTGATGCTGAGTCTCCACAAGGGATGTAAAGCATGGCATTTGAGAAAGGCTGTCTTTTGAGTTCCACATCTGCTGACAGCATGATGAAAAGTTAATAGGCCAAATACACTTGCTATTTACAGGTGTATGAGCCTTAATAGTGAATTCTTTTCACAGCTGTCACTTTGTGTCCCAAGATACACCCATTGTCACAAGCAACCTGTTAAGGAAGTTTAACCTCTTCAGAGTCAGAGCTTGAAATTTCAATCAGTAGAGAGCAAGGTTTATAAATGGCAAGGATTTAACAATGACACTGGTGGAGATATTTCTATAAGGCAGGGACAGAAACAACAACCACAACAAACTAGAACCAATGTATGAGAATCTTTGGAGCAAGTCTAGGGGACTGACTGACCTGTCACCACTCATGTAATTCACCCACAGATAAGACCCTGTTGGTGTATACCAATTCTATCAAACTTGTCTAATTGTGAGGATCACCTGTATGGCTTGTGGTTACAAATACAGATTCTTGAGGTTCCCTGGAGAATCGATTTCAGCAGATATGAAGCCAAATTCAAGAAATTCAATTATTAATGAGTACCCCAGGTGATTTTATTCATTCAGCAAGTGTGAGTTGTACTGATTAGTCAATGCATGCCATCGGCAACCCTCTTCTTTCTACCTGTAGCTTATGTCAGTATACCATGAAAGTTAGGTTTCTGACAGGCTTCAGAAAGGATTCTTCTCCCTGCAGAAACTACATCACTGATGTGCTCCGCTAATCCTTGTATGTAAGTGTCCCTACTCTAATGCCTTCTTCACAGTGCAAACCCTGTGAGCTGTTACAACCTAAGGAATATCTCTCTGCTGTCCCAACTCTCACATGCTTATTCCTCCTTTCACAGAAAATACTACTTTTGGTCACTTTTTCTTTGTTTTTATTTTTGTCTGTTTAACTATTCACTGTGTAATAGCCAGACAAATAACTGTGGTTCTTGCAAGCAAATATATCATATTTTTCCAGGGTAGTTCTCTAAGTGTAGATCCAGGGGTTCAATCTTCCATCTCATGTCTTCTCCAATTCAGCCTAAGCATGGAAAGGGAAGGGAGTAGGAGCCGTCAATCTCCAAGGATACTTTAGGGCTACAGTTCCCTTAAAAGAACTAGTGATTCATCCCTAACAAAGCTGGAGATATGTTCTTACTGTTTCTATGTATACATCAAGAGGAATGGGATACATCAAGCCTGCTGCCAGGCAGTTCCACTGCCCTATTCATGTTGAGTAATATAACTTGTCTCTTCCAGGCTCACAATATAGACTGATTTGTACCAGATTTTAAATCCCTGAATAGGCTTCTTGTGTTTTATTTTTTTTAATCTTGTTAAAATAAATTAAATGGTAGATATTTCAATCATACTAACAGCTCAGAAGGGGAAGTAGTATAACACCAGGTATTTGTTAGCTTCTTCCTTTTTGAACAGGAAAGCTTTTGAAAATGCATATATTTTTTTAAAAGCACATTTTTACTTTGTTTTGTGTTCAAAGTTTTAGCTTAGTGTAATTGTTTAAGCAAATACCTTTGAGTTTTAATCCTCTGAGAACAAAGGGAGATTATTTTTTACTTTCACAGAGAGAAGGTCTTAATCCTTCCAGCACATACCCATAATACTGTCCATAAATGAAGTGCACTCAGAAATAAGGCTGTCTACACACAACAGTAATAATATCTGGTTTTCTCTTTAAACCTTCAGAAATATGATATGGCTTTTTTTCCCCTTTTACACACCTTAGTTCTAGAACTAACTCATTTATCCATATCATGATATTCAAGGCTATTATTTCTTTGATTTTTCATTCAGATGAAGTACATTATGGATCCTTATGAAAATACTGTAAAAGTTGTAGGTCTTGGGGTACCTGGGTGGCTCAGAGAGTTAAGCCTCTGCCTTCGGCTCTGGTCATGATCTCAGGGTCCTGGGACTGAGCCCCACATTGGGTTCTCTTCTTAGCAGGGAACCTGCCTCCCCTCTTTCTCTGCCTGCCTCTCTGCCTACCTGTGATCTATGTCTCTGACAAAGAAATAAATAAAATCTTTAAAAAAAGTTGTGGGTCTTTTCTCCAGAAACAAACCAGAGACACATATAAACAATAGTTATGTATAGTTTTGACAGGTTCAAGGCTCTTTGAAGGCAATCCATAAATCACAGATATTTTATAAGTTCAGTAACTTTTGATTTAAGATAGAAAACTAAACAATGATAATAATTTTAAAACTCTGCAGAATGCATGAAAACAAAAGACCATTTGCAGAAATAACAGGTGGCTGATATGTTCAAGCAGTGCCAGCACACATCTATTGTTTGCAATTAGTTTCATTTTCTATTTCCGCAGATAATTGGGAAAGTACTTCCCACATGCAGTACTTGAAAAAAATAAATCATTGCTCCTTGGCTTTCAGAAATATGACCTGGTTTATATCAAAATTTCTCTCCTGTAGCTGTCTGCCTTTCCAAATTGTGTGCTTATTTCTACAAATCCTTTTAACAGAAAAAAAAAAGTTACAAGTTTTTTGTTTTGCTACATGTTCCCTGACTTGAACAATTTCAACACCATTTCTTCAGTCAGCTTTAACTTTAATCAGTTTTGACATTCTGACTGCCCTGCTCTTGGAGAGGTTGATTACTTCATACTCTTTGACCCAGAAGTGATATCTTGCTGTTTTTATACAACCATATCCCAGATTTTCTAAAATGTTTCTTGGTACTATCTTTATTGTTTTGAGCATTTCCTTAATGAGATTAGAAAAAATTACTATTTTTCATACCACATTAATGCATAATACATTACAATGATTTCTATATTCAGCAAAAATTTGGACCAGAATATATATAAATTTGGATAAGCATCTTAGTTCAAGGAAATCTAGACTTGTTTATGAAAGTAATGCTTAAGTATGTGTGTATACAAATTTGTATTTGTTTCCTATTGCTACAATAACAAATTATCACAAAGCTTACTGACTTAAAATAACATTTATTAGTTCCCAGATCTGTGGGTCTGATATAGTCTTACTTAAGGCTAAAATCAAGGTGTGCGTAGGGCTGTGTTCCTTTGTAGTCTGTAGGGAAGAACTCTCTTCCTTGACTTTTCCAACCTCTAGAAACTGCTGGCATTCTCTTTCCTCCACCTTTAAAGCAAGCAGAGTGCATATTGGTGACCCTTCAGTATTACATCTTCCTCTGACCACAACTGGGAAAGGTTTCCCACTCTTAAAGATTCATGAAATTAGACTGGGCCCACTCATATAATCCTGGAAAATCTCCCCGTCTCGATGTTAACCTTAGTCATGCCTACAATTTTTCTTCCTCTTCTTCTTCTTCTCTTTCTTCTCTTTCTTCTTCTTCTTCTTCTTCTTCTTCTTCTTCTTCTTCTTCTTCTTCTTCATCTTCTTCTTCTTCTTCTTCTTCTTCTTCGGTCACACAGGTAACTTAAAGTTTCTGTGGATTAGGATATGAACATTTTGGTGTACATTAATCTACCTACCACAACATAATAGTTTATTATATATGACATACCACATTCGTGTGTGTGTATATATGTATTACATTTTTATTTTGAAGCATATCATACATAAAAAAGTGTATGTGCATATATATACATATATATACATATATATACACACAGTTTATATGATAATAATCAAATGAAAACGCATATAACTACTACCTAGGTTAAAAAAGAATATTACTGATAGCTTAGACGCCTTCCTCCTCTGGGTTGCTCCCCTTCTATATACATACCCCTTCCTCCTTCCCTACATCTCCTCCTAAACAACACTGATACTGGATTTTTTGTTAATTTCTCTGATAGACATTAATAGTGCTCATTAATTCTTTCTGTACTTTCCTATCTGGACATATAGGAGGCAAAATTTTCCACTCCCTCCCCACTCAATAGGCAGATAAGGTAATGTACTACTGAAAAATGAAATATGACTGGAAATAAAATTTCTTATTACTGTGTGAAGCAGAGTAAAGTTCTATGTGGTCCTCAATCCTCTTTGGCCTTTTTCTAGGACCACTGATAGGGCACAAAGTTAAAACAGCCTGGATTTGTGCATCACCAGATCAAGGATGCCATCATCTACACTGAAATTCGCATGAGCAAAAATTAAACTTAAATTCTGTAAAGATATGGAAATTTTTCTCTGGGCAAGTGAAACAGACTTACTTATCTAAGTCATATCATTTAATTTTCTCTATCATTCTCTCAATTCTTCAATAATTACTAAATAGTAGGTTAGTTTCCTCATTTTTCAAGTTAATATATATGGCATAAAATTGTATATATTTTTGTGGTTTGTATCTTTTACTCATTGTATTAAATATTTTTCTATGTAAAAGTGTGTAGTTTTTCATTATTTTTCACTAATATACATTTTATCAAATTGATATGTTTCAAACTTTGCATTTTGCAATTAAAGGACATTTGCATTATACCAGAAGTTTTTCTGGTATGAATAATTTTGTATATGTGTTCTTATAAGTATCTCCTGGTGCATATGTAATGTCATGTCTTCACTATATAAATAAAAGGGAAATGGTTGAATTGTAGGATATATACACATGTACAACATTTTAGAAACATTTTTTTAACTTCTACCAATTTGTAGCTCCACCAATTTTAGTGAGAGTTGTCATTCCAAATGTTGAAAATATATCGAGAAAGCTTTGAATTGTTCCTAATTAGACAGATCTGCTATTTTATGTTATGGCCATTCTAATTTACATTTCTCTATTAGAAATGAGGGTGAGCAGTCATTCAAACGTTATGGATCATTTGGAATAATTCTGCTAATTCTAGTCTTTTGCCCATTTCCCAAATAACTTGTTTTTGGTTTTTTTTTTCCAAATAACTTGTTTTTTACTGATTTATTAGAGTTCTTTCTAGGTTCTAAATACAACTTCTTTATCAACTACATAATTTACAAATAATTTGTTCCATTTTATTGCACACATTTTTATTTTTAAAGTGCCTTTCGTTTACAGAATTTCAAAATTTTTAAAGATTTTATTTATTTGAGAGAAAGAGTGTGTGTGCATGTGTGGGGGGAGGGGCAGAAGGATAAGTGCGCATGAGTGGGGGGGAGGGGCAGAGGGATGTGTGCATGAGTGGGGGGAGGGGCAGAAGGATTAGCAGACAAACTGGTAAGTGTTGAGCAGAACTTGACTGGAGCCAAAGTCACACACTTAACCTACTGAGCCACCCAGGCACGCAACCCCAGAATTTCCTGATTTTAATGTAATAAATGTATTGGTCTTTCCCCACATACTCACCAATTTTTGTGTCTTGTTATAAAAATCCTTGACTATACATCAGAGTCATAAGGATATTTTTTCATATTTTCTCAAAGTGTTAATTGTCATGCCTTAAATCCATTTATAATGCATTTTCAGGTGTTGTGCAATGTAGAGATCCAATTTCATTTTTCTCCTTCTCTGTAACTAAATCCCTGAGCACTATTGACTGAAAAGTTTCTATACATGTATAGATCTCTTTATGTTTTCCTTAGTCTATTGATTTGTCCTTCTATACTATACAACATCAATTTGCTTTCTCAATTTCCCTTTTATAAATGTGTTCCCTTGGCTAATATTGGCTTTTAGTTCTTACATGTGAATTTTATTTTATTTTTTTAAAGATTTATTTATTTATTTATTTATTTATTTATTTATTTATTTATTTATTTTGAGAGCACATAGAGGGAGAGCAGGAGCTGGAGGAGGGGCCGAGGGAGAGGAATAAACAGACTCTCTACTGAGCAGGAAGCCTGATGTGGTGCAGGACTCAATCCCAGGACTCCAGGCACATGACGTGAGCCAAAGGCAGATGCTTAACCCACTGAGTAATTCAGGTACTCCTCAAGTATGAATTTTAGAACTAACTTGTTGAATTCTACATCAAATCCTCTATCTTATATCCTGGGCTAGCTTTCAAAAACTATTTCATGTGCCACCCCTGAATACTTTCACTGTCGAGAAAACAGCCACATGGCAATAACTAACTAGACAGAAGACTAACTGTTGTATCTGGAAAAAAGAGGAGATAATTTATGTAAAGAGCTAGCCAATTTATGTCACTATACTTTCTTCTAGATACCAAATCTTTATTTTAATGTTCTTCCTACAGATACAACAACATGTTACTGGCTTTCCCAAGACACAATTTAAGTTCCCATCAAATCATTGGATTCAACTCAATCACAGGCTCTTCATCTGATGTATAGTTTTCTCTATTATATCTGAGCCCACTTTCCTTACTCTGGCCACACATGAACTAAAAACACAAGGTTTCTTCTAATGCTTGACTGATTAACAGTGACAATAGAGTCTAGAAAAAACTATAATAATAAAGACTCTTACTCATCAAAGGGAAGCATTTCAAACACACAGTAATCATTGGCCACAGGGCTTATGCAATCACGCTTTAATGAGCCTGGTGAGATTCTTCTGCTTTGTCACTTCAAAATACCAATTTCTTTAGTCGGCAGCTTGAACAATCAAGCCTCATAATCTATAAAGATTTAAATAGCGAAAGACAGTTTTTGTTTATACATAAAGTTCAAAACATATTTCTATTTGGTGGGTGACTGCTCCACATTGACTCCTTCTGTCTTGTGGTTTCATCATCTTTATTAGATCACTTCCACATTTGCTGCGTTATATCAAACTTGCAAGAAAATATCAAGAGCATGGAGGACAATGAATGGGAGAAATTTATGGGTCTGTCCCTGGAAGGGGATGACATTTTCTTTTAAAAATATATTTATTTAGTTTTTCATTTGCAAACAGAGAAAGAGTAAAGGGCAGGGGCAGAGGGAGAGGAGAAGGAAAAAACAGACTCCCCACTGTACATGGAGCCAGAAGTGGGGTTCAATCTCAGGACCCTGAGATCATGACTTGAGCTAAAACCAGGAGCCAGAAGTGGGGTTCAATCTCAGGACCCTGAGATCATGACTTGAGCTAAAACCAGGAGTCAGACATGCCACCAAGGTGCCCTGGGACCACAGCATTTCTGCTCAATTGCTAGTGATCTAGAACTTGGTCATATGGCAATTTTGATTGTATGAGAAGCAAAGGAATTTAGCCAAGCTATTGCCAAGAGGAAAAGGAATCTGGTTTAAATTTGGGATTCATGTCAGAAAGAGGTAAAAATATGAAGACAGAATCATATAATTTAAAAAATATTATTAAAAAACAAAAAATAAAAATTTAACAATTACACTATATTTTATTCATTTGATGGTCCTTATATGCCAGTAGCTGTGATAAAATATTTAAATGTGTAACATTTAATTCTCACGGCATCTCAAATAAGTAACTTTGACATTTACGTTTATCAGAAAAGACACTGAAGTCAGGAGAAAGTTTCTTTCCCAAAGTTACATGGCCATAAAGGTGATATTCTGTACCTTGAATCTCATTTATCTGATTCTTAACTCTCATTGCTAAATATCCCACAGTATATCCAATAGTCAAATGCAGATGAATTCCCCCTTCAGAGTAGCAAGGAAGGAGTTAAATGGAAGAAAGAACAATATGTTGTATGTTAGGGGTTGTGGAGGGCAGATATAGACTAGGATATGTAGACTTAGGAAGAATTAACTTTTAAGCTACCAGCAAATGCAAACTAAAGTATTACAATGTATATGATATAACTCCAATAAATACATATATTGAGATAAAATGTGCTTTGATTTTCTTTTTTCCTTTTGGTAAAAAATTCATAATTAAAATTTATCATCTTAATTACCTGAAATATATAGTTCAGTAGTGCTAAGTATATTCACCTTGTTCTAAAATAAGTCCCTACAATTTTTTCACCTTGCAAACCTAAAACTTCATACTCATTAAACTGCAACTTCCCTCTTTGCACTCCCCTCAGACACTGATAACAGCCAGTCTACTCAAAATGTGTTTTTAAGATGCTGTAACTATGGAACTTAAGATAAATGAAAAGATCAATAGAGAATTATCTCCCTTTACATATGGAAATCAACTCTGTCCATCTATTTTCCAGCTACATTCAGAGATCTCAGTATACCATTGCATATGAGAATATGCCACTAGCTACTTAGGGTAAGAAAAAGTATGATATAAAGAGTTTTATATAAAGAGAAGGCATTTGCCTTCAGCTCAGGTCATGATCCTGGAATCCTGGGATCAAACCCCACATGGGGCTCCCTGCTCAGTAGGAGACTAGCTTCTCCCTCTCCCTCCCCCTGCTTGTGTTCCTTCTCTAGCTGTGTTTCTTTCTGTCAAATAAATAAATAAAATCTTTTTAAAAAATAAAGGAGGATAAATAAAGCCCTTGAAAGACAAAAACTCTCCTCTCTGGACTGAACTGCAATGATTGACTTACCAGATTCATGGGTAGAGGGTCAATACATTTTTTACGTAAGTGCTGGCAATGTGCCAAAGTAGTAAAGGGATATGCAGGAATTCTTCATATAGGCTATGTCATTTAATGGTTAAGCTGTGTCACTTCATATAGGCTATGCCACTTAATGGTTAGGCTATGTCACTTAACTTAATGGTTGAGTATGGGTTTTAGAGTTAGTAAGAACCGAGTTTTGTTTTGTTTTGTTTTTTTAAGATTTTTATTTATTTGGAGAGAGAGTGCACAAGCAGAGGGAGAAGCAGGCTCCCCACTAAGCAAGGAGCTCAATGCGGGACGTGATCCTGGGACCCTAGGATCATGACCTGAGTGAGCCACCCAGGCGACCCGAGACCTGAGTATTAATCCAGTTTCTTACCATATTAACAATCTGTCTTTAAATCATTGGTAAAGATGTAAAGTAAGAACTTTATCTCTCTGAGCCTGTTTCCTTATTTTAAAAATGCTTTGTGTAAAAAAAACTATCCCAGAGAGTTATTATTAAGATAATCCCCATGATTACTTTCAGTGAAGTTGTTTATTGCTCCCAGGATCTGGTTAGTAGGAGACACTAGTTATTAGAGACAGGAGTAGAAGAAGAGGGCCTAGATACACAGTAGAGTAAGGTAGAAAGAAAAATATCAAGTAGCATGAAAGTTGTAATTCACCTTAAGCCTGATTAAATAAGATCTATTTCCCTGATGTTCTCATATAATTCTCATTATGGGACTTGGGAATATCCAGTTCTCCCTATAGAATTCTTCCAAAGAACATTACCTAATCTACATGCAATCCTATCTTATAAGAGTGGATGCTGAAATACAGCAACACTAAGAATAAACAGTATAAATCACAGAAATCGTAAGATTTTCTCTAACTAATTAGAAACAAGGCTGTCCAATAATTTAAGGAACTTACCTTGTCACAAACTTTCCAATGCTGCCTGCTTTTGTTTTAAAGTAAAATTTTAAGTCTTCTATTAAAATGCTATGTGTTATATTTATAATTCCTTGACAAAAATGTTACAATGATTTCTTCTTTGAATCTTTGTTCTAAATTTAAGTTAATCTGTCAAATTATTGGTTACATACTTCAAAAAAAAAAAAGAAAATTGCAGTCTTGCTTCTAAATATGCTTATCTGCTACTTAACTATGGGATAGGAACGAAGGAGAGGTAAGTGTCTATTTAGGAGGAAAATTCTGACTAAAATACAATACATAAATACATTATATAAAGTAAAATGAAATTATATATATCAATGTGTTAAATGTAATATGCACATTAATTATATCTGTTAAACATATAGTATGTAATTATTTGTAAAGTGTGTGTTTGCATGCATAGCAAGGTAATTATAGAAACGTGCCTAAAGAAATAAATATATTATCACTTAAGCAATATTGAATAAATAACACAAATTTGAAGATTTCCTTTGCTGTTTAAGACTATTCAATAGTTAAGAAGCTTAGAAGATACTCTTTCTCCTTCCAAAACCCTCTTTCTCTTCCTTGGTATCTGAGAACTGATTGAACCTATAGCAGAGTGGTGCTTACCATACTGATATGATTCTTTTTCTTATTGGATTATGGAAAAGGCAGAAGTATCTGTGAGGATTTTGTGATAAAATGACTTAGAAGATTTTCTTCTACAGGGAGATTATATATTTCAGTTTCTTAATAGTGCTTAGGTTCACAGTTACTCACGCTTTAGTTATCTAGGCATGACTTACAGCAAGAATCCCTACCAGATTGAATTTCCACTGAATAGGGCATTCAGCAATTATTTGAGAAACTTGCTAGCTGTCAAAGATGAAACAAGAATTAAACCAAATATTCTAACATATTGTTAGGGGAAAGAAGTCATTACTGACACTTTAAATATATACTTTGTTTTAAATCAGTTGCTCAGGTTTGACAGCATTAAGGGAACACTAAATATCTTTGCCTAAAACGTACACACTAATCTTTTCAGTAAACTCTCTCCATTTTTTCACTGTGTGTGCATTCAGTATTAAGAAGAGAGCTGTTGTACCAGTTTCCTCTCCATAATAATAATGTAATGAGACTTAAAATGCATAATGAGATGGGTCATTATCCAAGAATGACCCAAGAAACTCCTATTATATCTCAAAACATCATTTCTTTGCAGAAGAGCTTTCTTAACAAAATTGAGTGGACAAATACTTTTTTTTCTAAAGTGAATTTGGAAACTTCATACCAGATGCATTGTCTTTAAAGGATTCTAGAGTTATAAATAAGAAAAGAATCACATCATTTCCTATGATAATGAAATTCTGAGCAATGATCCTTGAGCAATGTGTCAAGAAATTTGGCTGCTGTTGGACGATGAGTCTGGATGATATGACAAATTTCCAGATAACGAGTGGTCATAGACCAAGGAGAAGAATATATAGCAATAACTTCTCAGAAACATGACCAGAGTTGGCATAAAAACAGGCTGTTAGTACAACTTACAATTCTCTATGGTCTATGAGTTCACTGTACTCTTTGAATTCTAGCTAATGGACTGACCGGCCTTCCTGAAAAACCGCCAACTGGATTTCCAGAGTCTCAGGACTTGAGAGGAATGCATGGGCCTGAGAAGAGCTCCTATAAACTAACCAATCCTGAACCCACAGCGGGTAGACTAGTTTTCACTGAATAATCAGTAGCTTCTGCCTTGAGGCCCACGCTTGCCTTGTGCAGGTACTGACTTCCCAGGGGTTGGTCTCCTTTGTATTTAAATGAAAGAAAAGAACTGATTCTTTTAATAATCTTGGGGTTACTCTTTGAGGGGTCAGAACCCATCCCACAAGGTTTGGTTCTTCTGTGTGGAGTCAGGTTTGCCCTGCTTTGCCTAGCAGCACACTCAGTTTAATGGTCACTGGCTTTCTGTCTCTCTTTCTTATTCAAGACTTCTGCATATTGCAAAGAAAAATCACAGGAAAGGCAGTTTATAGAGCTCTAAAAACAGTAGGCCAGTAAGGAATAAACTGAGAAGTAATTTCTAATGTTAAATGAAACTTTTTTTTAAATGAAGCTGATTATAGCAAAGGTTTTTTGGATGATCACTAGCAGATTCTTGGGTAGACAGATGCAGAGGTAGATGTGGAGAGAAACAGTGACGAGGAGATTAAAGGTGAAGCAATTTGGAGCAAAGTGGGGGAAAATCTGGTGATTTAAGGGAGCCATTCCTATTAGTGCAATGTGTTTGACATTTCTACAGAAGCCAAACCTGGGCACATCTCTGTCAGAACACGGTTGGAAGACAAGCTTATGAATGATTTATGATATATTTATGTTTTTGTAATTTGGGGAAGACAGACCCTGGATACAGGACAGAATAGTTTCAGGTTAACTTTACTGAAATTTTCTATGCTTAAAATTGAAAATTTGATCATGTTTGTGAATATTGCTGTTTTTCTGATCTTTCTTTTCTTGGTCCCTGAGCCAGGGACCTCCGAGTACTTTCTGAAATTTCTATTGGAAGGGAAAGTTTTCAGAGCTGAAGAACAGTCTACCTCTGTAGTGCAAAAGAATTTGGGAATGGAGCAGCTGTGTCAGAAGCAGTACTGACTGAAGAGCTAAGACCTGAGGGACATGGGAATCTCAACTACAAATGCACTATTTTCTCCCTGCTCCCTGACTTTTCATTCATGAAATATGTCATGTCAGCTTTTATGACCCCCTCTTTAGAATGCACATAAAATAAAATGTGGGAAGTCCAAGAACTTGCCACAATCAGAGTCTGGTTGTTAACTGAGCACTTCTTCTAATACAGGGCACTGACAGTATAGGATTTTTTTTTTTTTTTTTAGTCAATCAAAATAAAAAAAATTTAAACCCTCTCAGGAACACAACTTACATATAAGTTATACCAGCACATTGGTCTATCTGATTCACGTTTCACTAAGCGCTATCATCTCACCTGATACTCATGGCAGGAATTATTTTCTGCTTTTTACACATACAATCATGCAACCCTTGACAATCTCTTAACCTTTCAGTTCCAGGCTCATCCTCTATCAAGTGTAGTGAGACGGAGTGGCTGTTTTTTGGCATTGTTTCTTTATGTTCCATTCTTATAATGTATTTGGCCTCTGGAGTTCTTAAGCTATAAGAACCAAAATTGCTAAGTCTGTAAAGGAAACGATTTTACTTCCCAATTACGCACACCTATTCTGTCATACGTAAGAAACACAGCAGAAATGCCTTCGGTTTTGAGCTTACAAATGCAGCAATCTACTTCTCCGCTCTACCTAGGGACTGAGATTGATAACGTTTTAGAGAATTGTTAATAGAACACATCCTTGATGTTTTTGAGAGTGAGTTTTTATCTCCTTCTTAATATTCAAAGTCCTATTAAGGAGTCTACTCAGGATCTGAAATAAGAAATGCAAAATTTTCAGTCACACAGTCATTGTCTACCAAGTTGGAACACACTCTTCATTTGTCTTGCTTACTGCCCTATTTGTAAGTAGACCTAATATATAAAAATAGCTCCAGCAGTAAACCTTTGGTCTCAAAGCAGCTACCATTCCCCATGAGTGCTTTTATAACGACAGCGTACTTTGTAGTAAAGTTGTAATGACAGCTGTCATCAAAAGGCTTTCAGGAAGCATTTGCTGACCTTTAGAGGCTGCCTGTAACAAGTGCTGTTGTAAAGTCTTTAGGGTCTTGCTTTGGAGTCTCTTTCTTCAACATAGTTTCCACAGGGTTAACCCTGAATACTCCAGACAAAATTTGATCATTCAAGCCTTTTATTTCCCTTATGGTTCTCTCATGCCTTATATATTCATTGAGTTCTTTTTATGTGCCTGAAACTGTATTATGTCCTGATATATGATGATTAACATCATCATGGCCATATCCATCCACTTGGAAATTACCATCTAGCAGGGTTGCTAGACAGTAAACGAACATACAAATATATATACATCATTTTACCATGATTCTTGAATAGCTGGGAGATTCCTTTCCAGTTCCTATATTATACTGGTGTGCTTTCACCCATATTTTTCAAAAATGCAGAACTTTTCAAATACCCAAGGCTGATTGGCAACTAATGTCTGTTGAGGAACAAATATTGACACTTTAAAAGGCAGTGGACTAGGGCAGCATCTCAAGCAGTAGTTCCCAAAGTCTGAGTGCGGTGAGAGGGTATATATTTATTGAGTTCCGTCTGTTCTAGGGGATCGTTATTACATATAAAAAGATCAGCTTTAAATTTCTGATATCTGTAATCTTAAAAACAAAGTTTAAACTTGATAACCTTCATGTCCATAATATAAACAAGTACCATAGGAGTCTTTCTTTTCTTTTTTTTAAGATTTATTTATTTATTTGTTTGTTTGTTTGTTTATTATTTGACAGAGAGAAACACAGAGAGGGAACCCAAGCAGGGGGAGAGGGAGAAGGCTTCCCACAGAGCAGGGAGCCTGATGCAGGGCTGGACCCCAGAATTCAGGGATCATGACCTGAGCCAAAGGCAGATGCTTAACAACTGAGCCATCCAGGCACCCCACAGTAGGAGTCTTTCAAAGTGCATATTTACATTTTATCTAATGCCTGTGTTTTCACAGCTACTCATTGATCACTTTAAGTGTTAATGTTTAACACTTAATGTGATATTCCTTAAATTGAGATTTCATTATGTATCCTTTAGAAGTTACTAGAAATATCATGCTGAGTTTAAAATTTATTTTCAAGTCTTTCCTTCTAATTTCATAGGTATAAAGTAACATATCAAGGATAACCATTGAGGAGGGGACATCTGTATTCATTTCTTATATAAGGTATTTTTTCCCCTGAGAACAGATTCTACCTAGCCACATGAAAAAATTTTTACTATAAAGAAAATAACTGTAGAAGCAAGCAAGTCAGAAAAACCTTAGAAAACTCTGTCCAAATTATGCTAGAAAATATAAATGAGGATAAATGTTAGGTTAACAACCTTATATATCTTTTGCTTGGCCAGATTTTAAAATGTGCCTCAAAAAAATTCTGACACATGGGAGAAGTTCTATCACAAAGTTTACCTAAAGTAAACTTTATCTAGCTCTTTGTTCCTGACTTTTCTAACTCCCTTCACCCTAGTGGCTTAGTTGGGAGTCTCCAGCTCTATTTCAGACTTAATCAGTTCAGCATCTTCCCAAGTCTCCTGTGAACAGATATGAAAGATTGGGGAAGTGAAGCTGCGCCATACAATGGGGGCTCATTAACATTGTTTTAACAAGCCTTGGTTTATGCGAGCGGTTGTCTAACATGCAGCTCTAATTTGAATCCACACTTCTGAGCATGGTAATGAGGGCTCTGCTGAATGCCAGTGTTTGTGCATATACATGAGCACTCTGCATTTAATTCAATCAAGAAAATAGAAACTTTCAGACTCTAGCTTAACTTGATTTTGGATTAACCATTCTGACGACACTAAACAGTTCTCTATGAACTCACATACCTTAAAGAAGGATTCAGAGGACATGATGAAAAAGTGTACAACTGGCATTTACTTTAAAAGGAGAAATATTTACATTTCTACTTTGTCTGTCTTCTGTTCCATTACTGCACTAATAACGTTACATGCATTCATGTGCAGTTTAAGAGAAATAGCACAGAGCAAGGTGGGAATCTCAGTCATGTGACCTCAACAAGTTACTCCTGAGTTTTGGCATCTGTAAAATATACCCCCCTATGATATGCTAAGATCAGAAAATAAGATATAAGTTGAATGATTAAAATAAGTATTCATCTTATTCAGAATCAATGAAATTACTACACATAAAAGTGCACATGAGGAGGCACTAATATTATACACAGTATTTTAAAATACAAATCTGACAAATTATAAGTTTTAGAAATATTGTAATTAAAACAGCTATGCAGGAAAAAGTAGGTTGCCAGGTATTTTTTTACTAAAATACAAAATAAAACATTTCATCAACCTGAAAATTTTTTATTTAACAAAAGCAAATATTTTCAAGTATATATTTATTCTATAATATAATGCATTGTATATATATAAATATAAGAAATATGCAAAAAGTATTTCAGAATATGTATTTATTCTGAAGTTTTATTTTTCTCCTACATAAAATCTGAAGTTTTTCAATATTTATACTAAAATTTGGGGGTGCCTGGGTGGCTCAGTTGGTTAAGCGACTGCCTTCGGCTCAGGTCATGAGCCCGGATCGAATCCCACATCGGGCTGCCTGCTCAGCAAGAAGCCTGCTTCTCCCTCTCTCACTCCCCCTGCTTGTGTTTCCTCTCTAACTGTGTTTCTCTCTGTCAAATAAATAAAATCTTTAAAAAATATATATATTTATACTAAAATTTCATCTTTGCCTTCCATCCCTTAATAATGTAAAATATATTGTCAAACTATTAGAATGTTCTTCCTTTATTTGCTGGTGAACTTAATTATAAGTTTTATTTCATATCCAAAGCCAGGCCAAAACAATTAATATATAAAAAGGTACATTCATTTTATTTTCCATAATTCTCCTTTTTGCTTAAAACTTTGCGATGACTCTCCTTTTTATTCATTATCAAAGATTAAGTTCTTATAATGGCCCATGAGGCTCTTACCAGTAACTATTATTCTCTGGTTACCCCCTTCTTCAGCTACTTCTCTCACCTCATCCTTTATTTTCTTCTTACCCACTTGCTCCATTCAAACTGTTATGGGCTGTTCCCTGTGATTTGAGAGTTCTTCTACCAAGTATCTTCATGGCTAATCCTCTTTCTCCTTCAAGTCTTTGTTCTCATGTTATTTTCCAAATTAAGCCTACTTTGCAATACCATGTCTGAAATTAAGACGCCTCATCACTTGCCTGTATTCTGGTCCCCCTTTTCTTATTTCCTCTTTTTATCTACAGTAATAATTATAATATAATGTAATTTATTTAGTTAGATGTTTATTGAGTATATGCACTTCATATCCCTGGCTAAAATGCAATATTAACTACATTAAATAATAAACTTATTAATTTTGCTTATTAACCTTATTTTCATTTGATTAAGATTATTGTTATTAAATTGACTGATTTGGCTTATTAAGCTTCATTGCTAACTACATCCTCCTCAATTTTTCATCTTCCTCCAACCATTGTTTAAAAATTTTTAATATTTTTTGTAGAGGTGACTTTTTTTCAAGATTGGGTTCTCAAGTAGTACATGGATAATATACTTTCTAAATTATTACACGTCTTTACATTATCCTCACTTTGGGTGGCTACAGCATTTAAGGGTTGTAGTCCTATATATTCTTTAGTATGTTTTCTTTCTTTTTTAAAAAAAGATTTTATTTATTTACTTGACAGAGAGAGACAGTGAGAGAGGGAATACAAGCAAGGGGAGTGAGGGAGGGAGAAGCAGGATACCCGCAGATGTGGGGCTCAATCCCAGGACCCTGGGATCATGACCTGAGCCCAAGGCAGATGCTTAACGACTGAGCCACCCAGGCACCCCTAGTCTGTTTTCTCATATCAAGACTGGAAAAGAAGAAACCCAAAGCCAGTCTGACTTTTTTCTCTTTGTATGAAACCTGTACTTTTCTGCGTCAAAGCTTACAAGCCTAGTATGAATTTTTTTCTTCTTTTGAGATCTGGAATTTGAGATCTGGAATCAATATAAACATAGGAACATTTATTTTCTTATAAATCTTGTCTGGAATTTAATGAGATTTCAATCTGCAGAATTGGCCTCTTACTAATCTCAAGGAATTTTCTACTCTCTTCTGTAATTATAGACTTCTGTTCCATTTCATTCCATTTTGTTTTCTGAATTTATCAATCTAAATTTCAAGTCTTCTCATTTTATATTTATAGCTCCTTATATTTTGCCTGATGCTTGGAGCTATTTTTTCCATTTCATTTTCAAAGCCACTGACACAGGCTCGACTTTCATTTAATACATTTTTGGTTAATTGGGTATTTATGTTCTCTTTTGTTTAGGAGTGTGTATGAGTATTTTTTTTAACCAAACTGACTACATTAATTACTTACAACATTGTAGAGATGACAGAAATACAGCTAATTTGTTTATTTTGTTTTGTTTCTTGGAATTAGATGCAACGATGTAAATTTAATGCTATTAAGATAAAAGCTAACATTTTTCAGCATCTCCAAATTGTGAACCTTCCTGCAATCTCACTTTTAAGATTGTGACCCCTTCAAAGCATACATGTAAAAATCTATGTATTTCCAAATACAGTGAGCTCCTTGTCTTTATGAGAAGAGAAGCCACTAGCCTCAATTTCCAAAATGAAAGTATCTTTAAATATTTTTCATACTGATGAGTCTAGCAAGGCACATTTTTAAAATGATGCAGTTGTTAAGTTTAAGAAAATTTCGTAAATTAGAATAACTTGGTTATGCCTAATCAGAAAAGTTCTATGTAATACACAGAAGTAGTCCCAGTGGGATTCTGAATACCAAATATTCCATTGTCGTATTTGTATAAATTTTTTATTCCATCTCACAAGAAAAATTTGAC
Organism: Spilogale gracilis; assembly: GCA_004023965.1. Taxonomy (NCBI): domain Eukaryota; kingdom Metazoa; phylum Chordata; class Mammalia; order Carnivora; family Mephitidae; genus Spilogale; species Spilogale gracilis. Next base: position 124,238 of record PITA01004343.1, read on the forward strand.
ATAATTTATGATATACTAGTGAAAATTAGATTATGTTTCTTCCTTTGAAGTTTAAAATAAAAACTGATTACTATTTTGCTGAAGAGAATGCAAAGAGTATGTGCAGAATATATGCTCCCTCAATGGTTTACTAAAGAAAATGTTTAAACTCTTTATACTGAATGACACTGATAAAAAATTTAAAGAACAAAAGTTAAAGCTTATATAATAAAAAATGGAACTCATCCATATGGTTGCCTCGCTTGTATAAATATAGTGTATTAAATTATTCAAGATACCTTATTCTTATGCATATAATGCTATGGTTCAGTGATGCTTATTGTAAATGATGCAAAAGGCAATATCAGAAGAAGTCATCACCATTCTTGAAAAAATGGCACTCTTTATTTCCTTAGGTTGAATTAAAATTAAAATCACTGACAAAGTATAGCATACATATTTTTTAAGACGTTCTATTAACAATATACTTTTAAGCATTTTTTTTCTTTTTTCTTTACTTTGGCACTAGAAGAAGAGCATCAGGAAACAAATTCTTTGTTACCAATTTCACCAACTATAAGACAGTATTGATCAGGGAAAATATGAGTGAGGGAGAATGAGATTTATTAACTTCCTGGGTTTGGCAAACACACAGTTTTCAGACTGTAAAGATATAATAGATTATATTATCCAATTTTTAAATAGCCACAAAGATGATGAAAAAATTTGATGCCCCCCAAAATAATGTGACATCTTAAAAAATATTTTTAAGGTACTATTTCACTACCTAATGTTCAATTCATAGGTTTAATTTTTTTCAGAAGAAAGTGGACTGCAAGTATAAACAT